>JAQIYE010000639.1:0-11372 GCA_034699765.1 Xenyllodes armatus
TTAATTTCATTGACTCTTTAGTTGATAGTTAGTTGGTATTGATCAGCAACGAAGAACGGGACTCATGTATGCACGTGATTGATAGGTCAATCAGTTCAATATATCGAGTTCCCATATCTGTTTCTCTAATTGAGATGAAACAACTTATTTATCAATATTTCTGTCTTCTGTGGGTGGACCAATGCTCACTCCCAAAACAATCCTTTGCAATTGTAAGATTAGTACTTTTGGATAACTAATTTCGAATTTACAATGACGTTTCAATGACTAAATCGACTGATCGTCGGAGAAGACAACAGACAACTACATTAGTCGGCTGTTCAGAAAAAAACAATGCCATACCTCCTTCCGTTCAGTCTGTAGTTTTTACGATAGGGCATTATTTGCAAAAAAATTAACCAAACTTGAATCACTAATTGAGTTAAAATAACCTGGAGCAAGTCAAGAGTTGCATTAGTGGGATTCCAAAAGTAAAAAATCTTGGAATTCGTCTCAAAAAAAGCACCGTTCGATTTCCAAGATGAAACAACATGTAAAGAACAAAAGTGCGAGATTTCTTCAATTAGTGTTGTATGCCAAATTTATCTTTTTAATCTGTGCAAAGTTTGGGAAATAAAAGAGTGACAACTTAATTTTTTGTAGATTTTTACAGTTCCGATTGGGTTTTTTCTTTAATTTTTTTATTGAAAGGAAAGAATATATATGATATGATATGCCATCCCGAATATGAAAGTACCATGTAGGTCTTTCCTTTAGTCTCTAAAGTTAAATGACCTTGCATTATTTAGTTTTGACATAAATGCTTTCCAATCAATCATTTATAAAAATGAAACCTTGACATGCCAAGCAAAGTTCCTTTGATCAATACAATCCACTAACGTAAGCGTAAAAAAATTATAGTTCATTAGGGGTCGATTTGTCAAAGTTTCAATATAACTAAAACTTTGTCTTCTCTGGAAAGTCAAAGTCCATTCATGATCCAAACGTGATTTCATTTGACAAGTTAGCAACACAGAATACAAACCACTTTTTTGTTTGTTTTTCCAAGATAATAATAAACGCCATATTCGTTCGTATTATTATTGATTCAAGTAAAACTTGATTGCTGATGTCCCATTTTCAATGCAGGAAGAAGGAAATTATAGTGTCATCAAAATTGCATTGCCCTAATTGAGAGTTGAGACTATTTAGAGGAAATTCTGGTCGATAAATATGAGCCAACCCAAAATTAAATTTAGTAATGTTCTCAAATGTTTATATATCTAAGACATATAGAAAAGTCATTTTTACACTAAAATTCATTTGAGCATCTTTTAAAAGCGTATGAATGCAATATGACTTACTATTAATTAAATGATAGTTTTTCCTTATGTAAACTAAACTTGTATCGTTGTATCATTAATATTTAGTCATCAAATTAAATGATGGAAATATACTCCATAAAAATATCTTTGTTATAATAATAATAACTTGAGAGCGTAACGTCACATATAGTTTGAGGTCCCTATTGGATCAACCAACCTAATATTATGATTACGGTTATTTATATTGCGTTTACTTATGTTATTAGTTTTTTTTATTAAATGAGGATGGGACCAAATGACGATGAATTATGATATGAACTTTGTTTTGGTCTAACTAACTGATAACTTAAATGTATTCTGTACACTCAAGGAGATGCTGATAATAATGATGGTAGAATAGGAGAACAACAAAGATCAGCTGAGGAGCAGCTGATTGCGTCGTAGCAACTTCCAATACCATTTTTCGTATGCCATTGCAATATTAAAGGCGAACAACGGGAGAGCATTTATAGAAATCCCTTGTGCTTTATAAATGCTCTTTCGAGTAAAACATCTCTAAACTCCAAAACATATATGTCTAGAGTGTCCCCCTTGCTTTGCTATGATGGCCTCATCGTAAAGTTATAATGATCAGGAGGACCAGCTGTGGTAAATTTGTCGGAAGCGAGCTTATGAGATGGGCTTTGTTCGTGCGCTTGGATGTAAAGGTTCGAACTTGAATAAAACCTTTAGCATTTGTACTCTCGAGGCGATTTAAAACGAGACTGATGGTTCAGTTTCTTGTTTAGCACCACCAATTTAAACTAGGATATGCTTTTGTGTACAGCAATGCCACTGGGTGTCCATGAATGATAAAGCTTTGAAGCAAGATCCAAAATTTTGGAAATAATTCATAAGTGAATTCATTTGCATTGCCATTTTTTGTGCATATCCAGTTTTTTAAGCTCAAATCCGTTTAATATTCCGTTTATTTTTAACTTAAACTGAGAAGGCGGTTATATTAGGTTATTATTTAAATTATTTAAGTAAGGTCTGCGGTTCTACACTAATGGAAGTCCAATAAAGTTTCCCCACAGAGTCACAGAGAGACTTTTTATTCCACTAGATAAAAATGTACCCAAACACTTGATCCCCACCCAAATTACATGGGAAATTGGGGTTTATGAAAGGACAATGCAAATGTGTTTAGCAGTTTGATCTGAATCGTCAAGAAGTTTTCAAAATTATACAAAATATATTCTGGGGCCCATTTTAACATTTTTATTTCTAAGCGTGATAATTTTACCTGATGTTCATTTTGTAAGCTGATCTACATGTCAGCATATTGGTCGCTTAAGGCCAATTGAGGGGTTTGCTTAGGATATAAAGACAACCAAAAGTCCCTCGTCACAGACACGGTCATAAACCTTCCATCACTTTGTCTTTATTACATTTACCCTCTACATACTGACCTCCAGATTTATACCTGGGGCATGGAGAAAACCGCAGAAAACCTGGTCATGGTCCGAAGAGGTTGAACTTGGCCAGTCAGGAATCAAATCCGTGGCCATCTATCATGAGCCAGAGGACTTGCTCTTGGGAAAGCGAACCTCAATTAAATATAGTATTTAATTAGAGTATTTTAAAGTGGTGCCTTTGGGAAATTGTTTCATTTGATCCCATAAATCTTTGGCAACCAACACCAAAAACCTCAAGACCCCTTATGTGCAATTTTATGGGTAATCTAAACTGACCCACACACGAAACATGATTTGTCGGCAACAGGGCTTTTTTGAGCTAGGAAGGGCAAGAATTGGGTGAGCTATGGAGTATTGGAGCTGGTGAAAGACCTAACAATAAGTCATTTTTATCATTTTTAATTTGACGACATCTCAAAAAATCTGAAAAGCTGAAACTGTCTTGTTTCAGCTTATCCCCGAGGGTTGTAGGGTTTTACATTATAAGATTTTGGGCGAACTTCCTGCATTTGCTTTACTTTTAGGGGGAGGTTAATCCATACTTCTATTGTGTTTTTGAATAGAAGAACGCTTACACAAACAACTTAACGAGGTAGATGTCCTGTTACCTACCTTTCTGCGCTCTATTGTGTTTTAATTTTCCATGTAGTTCGTAGTCAAATATGTGTGAGGGCTATTTTGTCATTTACCAATCCATTAAAATTTTCTATTTCATAAACATGGCTTTTTCAACTTGCAAAGTTGGGTATTTAACATGACCCTATATGTCCGAGCTTGGAGATTTTCCCATTTCCTAAAAGCGATTTCCATCCTAGCATTCATATAACGCATTGTAGAGTTACAAACACGACCTACAGAAAGCTAGTCAATTTTTGAAAGCTGGCATTTCAAACAATGAGGTTTCGCTTTGTCTGATTTGTACTTTTAAAATTGCTTCCAAAATGTAGTCTTAAATTAAATTTAGACTCGAATGTCGAATGAGGTGTTGTTTTGTCGTTCGCGAGGTATTTGGCTAAATACAAACGGATAGTATCTCCAAAGGTTTCTTTCCCACAATATACCACTTCTATCCTTACATTCGCAATGGGTGTGGGTATAAGTTTTCAATATTGAGGGAAAGGGTTAGGTCTTACTTTGAGCATATTCGAGCTGAGTTACCATCCCAAAAATCCCAATCTGAATACTCATGTCACAATTGGTGACACTACTAGCACTCGTAAGATTATTATTGGTTCGTTCGTTTCAGATTCATCCAGGTCATTTCTACATCAGGAACAGTCAGGGGGATCATAATAATAATACCCCATAATTTTTAGTTATCAATACCATTAGAATTCACATTTCCATGTACTTTTTGTAGTACTAGCTAACCAGAAAAATAAAATTTTTGACCAAGTCAAAGTCAAATCAAAAAGGAAGTGCGTCTGTCTGTCAGTTAGCCAGGGCTCAATTTATATATAGAGACTACTGGCCAGGAAAACACAAGGAGAAAAGATACCAGTTCAAAACAAGCACTTTCCAAATCACAGAGAAACAACAAAGCTTAGGGGTCCTTAGCCTTGTTTTTGTTAAAATATCTTTGAGATCCCCTTAAAGTGTAAACATTTCATAAAATATACTTTAGAATCAGATTAAGTTGATTGACTGCTGGACAGAACATTCAATTCACAATTTCAAAAGGCTCTGGTTAATCACATTACTAATTGTTCCTAATAACCCTTCTCTTTCAACCACAATCAAAAACTTTGGATTTCAATTCAAAAATAAATATGGGGGTAGGAGCATAATCTTATTTCGAATTACGATTCCTAAATTTTTGATCCCATTCCGACTACATTATATTTTGTTTTGTTCCATAATCAGAAATAAGATGTCATTGGAGCCTTTGAGGGCAAACTGAGAGTCTCATGAGGATTGAAATTGTGTTGCGTCGGAGGTCCTTGAGGAAGGAAGGAATAATTGTCCGCTGGAAGGGTCAAAGGCCCTTGTGACAAGGACAAAAGGAGAGGGTCTGAATTGAGAAAAGCCAAGAAAGTGGTGGTGGGACATGTCTGGGGCAACAAAGGGATCCGGGACCCTTGGAGGAGGTGGTGGACCTCCACAGAGCCATGGACACAATTCCTCTGGACCTCCACCAAATCTTGTAAGACCTCAACCTGTCTCAGAGAGAACCCTTATGGAGAGTATGGCTGGCCTCATTAATGAAGTTGGACTTGTGACCCAGCAGGTAAACGAAATGACCTTTGTCCACCTCATCAATCAATATTAATCAATCTTCAAAAATATGTCCTTAAGTTTAATTGTTAAGTTGCATCAAATCCGGATATTGGGACCGTTTAAGGAGCTTTGACATTATTATTAAAGGATTTTTTTCAAAGGTTTTCCTCAAGTTTTGATTTACAAAGATTCAGAAATGCTCAAGTGCCATATGTAATCAGATAAAAATAGGAGAGTGCAAAGTTGGGGTTTAAGAAGATCATTTGTGATCTTCATGAAATGAGATCTTTCTTGAGATCTTTTTGTGAGGAATTGGAACTTTTGGTTGGAATAGAATTATAATACTCCTGTGAAGTATGTACTGGAATTTGGGAATAGAATTAACGTAATAAGTCTTTGGTTGGAAAGGGGAGAATGTGCTTGACAATGACAAGAGAGATAGGAGAGGACAAATTCCAATGACACATCTTGACACTTGGTTTACGGTTTCTATTCTATACGATACAAAGTACAACCAGTAGCATGGATTAACGTCGGAAGAATACTAATGATCAAGAAAAACTAATATTTTTAATGATTGGAATGATTTGGAAATCATTGGAGCACTGTTTTGGAGCATTCATTTTGAGATAGATAGATGATAGATTGATTGAATTTGAACTAGGAAACAATTTCCATTTTTTTGAGTTTAAATTGGAAAGGCAAATGAAGGAGTAATGGAATATTTTAATAGAAAGGGGATACGTTCATATAGTATTCAAGGTTAAAGGCATTAAACTAAATAAATCAACTGAATGGATAGGCAAATTTTTAATAAAGTTTAAAAAATTCACTTCAACACTATAAATGTCGAAGTTGGAGCACCCATTAATTGTACAACAATAAACTATTAAATCAAATTTAATGTAATGCAATTTAATTTTTAATGCCAAATGATTGTTTGAGGAAACAAGGACAAAAATGATACGATGGTTTAGTAGAATGACGGTTTAAAACAATTTGCCTTCTTCATTCGACCGCAACACCGAACCACGTATTTTAAATTTTCATTTGGGACAAACGATTTAATTGTAAATAGCACTAACTACTTCGACCCTTAGTCCTTTTAAAGGAGATTATAGGTCTGAAAGTTGCAATTTCTAGCCTTTGATATTTTTATCGAGCATTGTTGAGCAATGAGCAAATAACTGTCGGGTCAGCCGTATGCTCACTTACGCTGGGATTCGAGCTAGTATTGTTGAAACTAATGCTCAAATGAGACCGAGTACATTTTCATGCTTATTGACTCATTCGAAATCAGCAGAAAACTTATAAACTAATCTTTTAGTAGTTCCAAGTTCAGCTTGGAAAAGTGATTGACCTTATTACTTATCTGGAGATTATGACACACGATGAGGAGTTTGATAAACCGCTTCTTCATCATCACCAATGAAATCAATGTGATACTTTCATGCCACCATGCACTTTGAGTATCTGCTGCGGTTACTAAAAAACAGTTATCATTTTGAGGTACACGGCCTAACTAGCCTTGAAATTCATTTAACCTTTTAACCCATCAAAAGTTTAAACATAATCATATTGTATTTTTATCATTATTATTTACTTCAAATGAGGTTCAACGCTCGTTACACCAGATTAGGACCATTTAACTAGTACAATGTTCTTCAAGCTTATTTAAGTTAAATCCCGGATCTCAAATGCTAGAACTTTTCTATTTTCTATTTACTTTTCTATTTTCTATATTTAAAGATAAGCTTAATTCGAACCGGAATCGCTTTTCACAGGCATGATTATTGCAGACCATGATATTGTAAAAAAAACTTTTCATAACAGCAAATATTTAATTAAAGCAGAACATTTTACTTCAGATATCATTTTTCGTAAAAAAAGTAATAGCTTCAGCTCAATCAGTAATACAATAAACTGTTAAACACATGGAGTAACGAAGGGGCGAAGCGAAATAGTTAAATTAGATCACCCATAGATCACCCATAGATCACCCATAGATCAACCACAGATCACCCACAGATCACCCATAGATCACCCACAGATCACCCAGGGGTTAAGCAGGGGTACCTTTTCCCCCTATTCAAAAGGCCCATCTTTTAACTTGACCTCGACCTTGACCTAAAAAGAGTATACTGAAAATCTGAAGTTGCTAGCTCAAAGCGTTTTGGAGTTATCGTGCCGGCGGACAGACAGACGGACGGACGGACGTAAATGCGATCCCATAAAGGGCGGGTTTCACCCCTTAATAAATGCATTTCGTTTTTCCTCATGTTAAAATGTAGGCTTTCAGATTCACACATGATTTAAGCCAAAACTAATATCTGAAATTCGATTTATGATTAAATTAAAATTTCTTATCGGCATCATGAAATAAAAATTCGTTTGTTTTGATTTGATTTCAGCACCCTGGCAGTAATGAGGAAAAGGAAAACAGCATTGTATGGACCAAATTTGAAGCAAGAAAAAACTTGGATTTTCCATTGGAAGGAGAAGGGGTTAATGGAAGTCGGACTCAATCACCACCACTCCTCCTAACATTGGGCTATCATTCAGGAGTTCAGATTTGGGCAATACCGGCAAGTGGTGAAGCAGTTGAAGTTTTATCATGGAGACGCCAAGCTGTTCGATTGTTCCAAATCCTACCATCACCAAAGGTTGAAGGAGAGGTAGATGAATTTCAACATCATCGTCCTATTGTTGCTGTAGTTGAAGGGTCAAATTCTCCAAGTTGCGCCAATCTATTAACCTTCATTTCTCTCTCAAGTGGCGAGGTCCTAAAAAGTTGTAAATTTTCTCATCCTGTTTGTGATCTCGTGGCCAATTCTCTCGCTATCGTGGTTTCATTCTTGGACAAGATCCTAATCTTAAACCCATGCACATTGGAGACAAGAGTCACGATCTCATCTGCTGGAATTTGTACAGTACCTCCTGCAGTCAATCCAATAGCATTAGGATCAACCTGGTTGGCATACTCGGAAAGGAAATTTATACCAGAGTGTGCTTCTGTTGGGGGTGTAGAAGCGGCTGGTGCTCAATCGTATACTGCAACAGTTCTATATGCAGCCAAAAGTCTCACAAAAGGGCTTAAGGGGCTTGGAGAAACAGTTGCTAATAGTATCACAGGACACCGAATACCAATGCAAGCCGAGTCGTCACCCCAGACGGCAGTTGCAGAACCAGGAGTTGTTACCATCATAAATCTGAGCCAACTTCCTCCTGGCGAATTTAACTTGAACTCCGGATCAAATGGAAAAAGTCATTCTATCATTGTGGCCCACTTTGTGGCTCACATTACTAATCCGATTGTAGCACTAAGCTTTGATTCATCAGGAGTCCTACTTGTGACCGCGGACAAAGGTGGACATGATTTTCATGTATTTCGAATTCACCCTCATCCGCTAAGTCCAACCCTAGGGGCTGTTCATCACCTGTACGTCCTTCATCGTGGAGATACAGTGGCTAGGGTTCAAGACATTTCCTTTGCTCCAGATTCACGCTGGGTTGCTGTAAGTACGATGAGAGGAACAACACATATTTTCCCAATTACCCCATATGGTGGAAGCATAAGTGTTCGAACTCATACATCATCCCGTGTGGTCAATCGTTTGAGTCGGTTTCATAGAACAGCTGGATTGGATGATGCTCCAACTTCCGGAAGAAATAGTCCTGTTTCCACTTTTGTTGGTGGACCGACAAATAATTGTCTTACAAATGTTAAATCGTACGAAATGCTACATATGGGATGTCCCTACCCTAATCCAAGGCTTCCACCATTTCCCCACCCTGTCATTGTCCATCCCTTGGCTCAACTAAGGCAAAGCTTTAATGTGTCATCATCACCCAAAAGTTCACCCCCGATTGGGAAATCGAAAGGTTTCCTAAACCTCGAAGAAAGAATAGCTGTCGTTTCATCGTTCCAAAGCCCAAGGGGATGGTTATCAGGCACATCCCCAATAGTACCACATTGTGATAAAAGAAAGAAAGCCCCAGTGGAAGCAGTGTTTGTGATGACTTGCCATGGGACTCTGATCGAATATTGTCTTGACCCGAGGCCAAATTCAGGTTAATTGAGTATTTCAAAAATATCTCAAAACGCTAGTTAGCTAAAGGTTAAAGGTAGCATTTCGTACAGAAATAATTTTTTATTCCCAATATATACAGGGATTCCGAAGGAAAAAGTCTCCGAGGACACACCGATCGAGCTTTCAGTCCATGCAAAAGCTCAGTGGAACTTTACTCGTCCATCATTTACAAAGGACCTGAACCCTCCACTTGGGCCGAATAATATGATTTTGAATGGAACACGAGCTTCTAATCATTCAGCACTTGTTGGAAACAGTGCTCTCGGTTGTGCCAGTGAAGATTTCCATTTCAAGGAGAGACTACTAGGAGCATCCGAGAATGATGAAAGTCCTGATGAAAAGTGGTTATCTCAAGTTGAAATAACGACACATGCTGGCCCACATCGCCGGCTTTGGATGGGACCTCAATTCACTTTTAAAGTCTTCAATCACAATTCGTAAGCTTGGCATCAATTTCCTGAGAAATTTTTTCTCATAACACCCCTAGTATTTTGATGACCATTATATAGTTCAAGCTAATAATGTTGCTACAATTCCCATAGAACTACAACCGGAAATCCCGGAACAATGGTGGATGTAGAAACTGTAGAGGTTAACGTAACAAATCGGCCAGCCAAGTCAAATCCAGTAAATATGCCAATATCATCAGCCCTTTTGCCTGTTGTGATTGAAGGAAGCTCAGGAAGTAAGGACCATAGTACTTTAATTTTGGCTTCTACGTGTATTTGAGCGATATTTTTTACCGTCTCTAAATGAAAATGTTTTCAATTGTTTTAGGTAGCTTAGAACAGTCACCCCGATTTGTTGATCCATACTGTGACACCGAGTCTTGTGCAGTAAGTAGTGAAAGCATCATCAAGGAAAGCCTTGCGGACGCAATGATGGAGAACTGTGCCATAGGTTCCAGAGATACAGGTAATTATTGCTTTTAAGTTAATTAAAAAATCAGAATTGAAAGGTGATCGGCTTGTGCAAAAGTGAAGGGATAAAATTGGGGTTCTTTATCTTTCATAAAGTAAAAAGACGACGAAAGTAGAAAATTTGTTAAAGCAAGTTCAGTGCTGGATCACTGACGCCTGGAATACAATATATATGGGTGGGGTGAGTTTTCTTCAGATATTGGGTGACAGTGACTTAATTCCACATAAACATTTGGAGAATCCTTGTCCTATTTGATCAGACAAATACTGTTCATGCATTTTCAATGATAACATTTATGTGTTTTTAAAGCAATTAAATATTGAAATAAGCTCATGAAACCTTTAGATCGATTAGGGATATCCGGGTATTTTATTTGGCTGTCCGGGTTAAATTTGGCTCGGCTGATAGTAGTTTCTAAGTTTCATAGTCTCTCTCCATACGGGAACAATAAACATGTTGATTTTACGCAAAAGCAAAGATTTAAAAAACCAAGTACATTTTCAAAAAAAATTTAAGCTCCGGAAAACTTTTTCTAATTCGCATGGACACACGGATTTTAAAACCAACTGTGGTAGCTCATTAGAATACTAGGTTTCTTTTTTCGTTTTGTCTGATCACAATGGACAAGAAAGCATCCTTTATGTGTTACTAATTTGTTTTAGAATAATTTCTCCCTATTACAGTACTTTGTGCATTACCTTCACAATGTGTTAATTTCTTATAATATAATTAAGCCATGCCCATGCTCCACTAAATTCTAAATTCCTAATGAAATTGGAAGCAACCATTTTGTGTGCAAGCCTGTATTTGGGCATTTAATAATTTTAATTGCTTTTCTTCTTTTGATTTCTTTAGGAGGTTGTCAAAGTTTGGGAAGCTGCGACGATTTGAGCTCTAGTAGTTTTGGATCGACATCTGTAGAGGTACCATCGACGCCATCATTTTGTATTGAAGCAAATCTGCCGTTTCCAGATTGACTTGTGTACGAAGTGTTAAATAACTCTGGCTAATCCTAGACCCTTATTTAAACGCATGATGTCGATGTTTTTTGTTTAAATTTTAAGGAAGCGAATATATTTAATAATTCGTTAATTTTGTTATTACTTCCAAAATTTAAGAGTTTGAATGAGAGAGAACAATCATAAAATGGGTTTCCATTAATTTTTGACGTTCACTTAGTGAATTTAATTCTTTTTCAAGAATTCAATTTTTTTGACCAGATACTATCGAAAAAGGTTAAATAAAGTAGTATTTAAATAGTGTTTTAGATATTAGCTAAAATAATTTAATTTAACTACGTATTTGATGGCTTTGTATATTAAGAAATTGTTATAAAAACAAATTGTGCCCTTTCAAATTAGTTCTTGAAATATTAATTTGGG
>JAQIYE010000640.1:0-11371 GCA_034699765.1 Xenyllodes armatus
GCTACTGGTCCCATTATGGGGAGTTTTAATTGTAATAGTTCTTAGTAACGTTCAGAAAATATTACGTTTTACTGTAAAGACTAGTCCATTGGTTAAGTTAGCATCATGGAACTACCTTAATGTAAAGTAGTAAGTACATTATACTTTTTGTTCAGTTAACTTTAAATTTTAGGAATATTAAATGGCTAGAAATCCGTGCCTTTTAAACACAAAAGTATTTTATTTACCCCAAAAGACCACAGGGGGAAAAGGCAAAAGAGAAAACTAAGGCTCTTGAATAAACTGATTTTACCTCATATCTGTGAAGAAAAAACGGAAGAAAGTGCCTAGTAAAAGGTAGAAAAATGGGATTCCACAAAATCTAGGCAAAAGGTCACTAACAGTGTATATCTGGCAGGAGGAAAACTCAATTCCAAGGACTCTGATAGTGACAAATGCATATTTGATTATGTTGTTGCGCCGTCAGCATTACAATGGTAAGAAAGAGTGGGTTTATGAGAAAGCAAAATACCCAAAACCAGTTCAAATTAAAATAGCCGACAGTAAAGTTACAGTCTGCGGGCGATTTAATAGGCAAAGCGAATCTTGTTATTCATGCAAAATACGAAAAAGTTGAATAACCCAACGTAGAACACGAACGTTCTTGGAGATGCGAATTCGATAAAATTTATTTTGGAACATGCATTCATTTCACCTTTTAATAAATAAAATAAATAATGGAAAGTTTGACGTCCGGATACGTAGCCATCTATGGCCTTAGTCACAGACAACCCCTCAATTATTTATTGTTACTGGCCAGGTACCTGTCCCATTCGGGCCTGGGAATGTTGCCCAGGGACTTAAGGGAAAACCCCTGAAGGGAGAAAAATCCTTAAATCACAGATATACCGATGGAGGAGCTGCTCAAACATGTTGGAACCAGAGCAATAATGAGGCTCCTCTCCATGACCGACACGGTGGTAGAGGCCGTGTCTGGATGTACCACTGCCCATCAAATTTGGGATAAGCTTAGCTCCATGTACCAGAGCATAAGCGGTGAGTCAAAACAGGCACTTTGGCAAAAGTATTATGGAGTAATTGAGTCCCCAATGAAGGCCATAGTCGAGATCCAAAACTATGCAGCAGAGCTCGGTAATCTAGGAGTGGCCATTGAAGATGATCAAGAGGTAGCTCGGGTCATCTCATGTCTCATGGATCCGAAGTTTCGGGAAGCATGGAGGACAGCGGATCTTAAGAACCAAACCTCTGCTCTTCTCCTTTCTAGACTCAAAACCTGGAAGTTGGAGGAAGGGGAACGAGACAAGGAAAAGTCTAAACCCAAGGTGGGTGAGAGCTCTAAAGCTTATCACATTAAGAGTGGGAAGTCCCGTCAAACTGTACAACCCAAAAGGACCAAGGAAGAGCTCAAAAAAGTCTCTGTGTCACAATTGTGGTCAAAAGGGCCACTGTAGAAGTGAGTGCCCAAGCCCCAAAGGGAAGGAGGGCTCAGACAAACCCAAACATGAATGTAGTAGAGCATTACACCCAAACATGAGTGTAAATTCCCAGGTCCCAAAGAAATCTCAATTGGTCTTACTCATTCTTTTGGGTCTGATAATAATGCTCATTTATTGCAAAAACAATTGCCAAAAAGCAATTATCAAGAAGATCAAAGTCGAAGAAGCCCCTCTCAAAGAAATCCGAGATCATCACATAATCATTAAAACTTAAGTTTGTGTTTATGTAATAAAATTATATGATTGAGGAGGATGTTGAAAGAAACATTCATAATATTTTATTGAATCTATTTTGATACTTTGTTTATGATCACTTATTGGAAGAGATTCTCTTTCATGGTTAAGTTTTTGATGCACATTTCATTCATTTGTGTACCCAGCAGAGATCCTTCTATTTAAACCTTTTAGTTTAGCATTCCTGACCTTTGTTGTAATTGTTATTGCTCAAATGTTAAGGCTTGTGTATAAACACCAACCTCGGATTCCAATAACGTGTTCGAATGATTTCAGTCTGTAAAAGTTCTGACTTTGAACCAATTATCACGACAGTATCCATATCGCAAACCCCCAACAAAACACCGCTTACTTACTACTGGTCATGATGCGTTATTTTGATTATGTTTTCACCACGAGTCAAAGGGTCAAGGACTACAATCGTGGGTCACGTGTTGTCAACTGTGCCAGTCACTGGAGCCGGGAGGCCAATACGGTCCTGCACCAAAAGGGAAGCTGAGGTGGGCGTGGGTCCCAAATCAAAACGGAATAGTATGGAAAACTCTGGAGGATCTACAAATACAGTTCCCGTGGCCCAGCCGCCAAACTTCCAGAATCCATCTTTTGAGTCTAATTCTGATGAGGGAGCACAAGTACGCCAGGAAATATTAATTCCTGGCGTATTAATTCCTCTCATTAATACAGTCCAAGCTGACGACGGTGAGACTCAAATTATTCATTAAAATCAATCCTATATGCATGTGGACCGTAAAGGCATAGTGATTCTAATTATGCTTTTATTTATCTAGGCCAAGAGAATGACTCTAAATCAGAGGGTTTGAGTAAGGAGGGTCAGATGCCTAGCAGTTCCGAAGGGTCGGAAGGTCATGTGGCTAATTCATTTTCAGATTCATCCCCAAAACCATGTCCATCACCTGCTTCAAGCTCGAGCTTGTCAAATCAATCAAGTAATCAGGTGATTTTTCACTTTGGTCCTAACGCAGTGTTTGGAAATTTTAATCACAAATATTTCAGATAGTAATTTTTCCACGTTGTTCTTTCTTTTAGAATACTCAACGTTCCTCGGAAGCTCCAAGGAAGGGGACGGGAAAACAAATTGTAATCCAGGACTCAGAGGTACCGAAGCTATCTAGGGGAAGGGGTAGACCTAAAGGGAATACTTCAGACCGGACTCCTGCCCCACTTGTGCAAAGACAAAAATTGCCATGTTCATGGGAGAACTGCAGTAAGACTACATAGATTAATTGTACACATTTTATAAAAGATCTAACTAACACTTTTCATATGCTGACACTGTCTACTGATGGGGCTGGAACTCAGGTCACTGGTGGGGGTATAACCACCGATGGGGCTGGAGCTCAGGTAACTGGTGAGGGTCTAACTACTGATGGGGCCGGAGCTCAGGTCACTGGTGAGGGTTTGATTACTTTAGGCAGGACTGCCTTGACAGGCACGTGTTTGATTTTCACCTGAATCCGACCCCAAAACCCCAAAATCCCGAGGTACTTAAAATAAAGGAAGAAAGCCAGTCAAGCTTTCAAAGGAGGATCAAAAGCTCCTTCTTGCAGAGTTTTTGCGATTTGAGTGCAAAAAGCTACGTGAGTAAGAACACGAAAACAAAAGACAACTAGAACATTTGAATCATTGACTTCTCGAGTACTTTATAATCAATTGTTAATTTGTTTATTTCACAGACGTGAGGGAATATTAATTTGATTTTGTTCCATTCGTAAAAAATTCTAAATTTTGGATCAATAATTTTAAAAAATGGAGAGGGCAATTGAAAAAACTTTCTACTTTAAATATAACGGCATTTATGGGTGAGTTTAAATTTAAAGTTTTCTATTCTGATATAAATGTTGCTCCTCATATTATATTGGTTAATTGTATTTGTATTTTGTTCAATTTTATTTCAGGGAACGCTTTAGAGTGACCCCGCCCACAGAAAGGTCCACCAGAAACGACAGAGTGACTGAAGTTTCGATCGTCCAGGTCCGGGATACTAGGTCTGGAACACTTTTTAGGGTGGAGACAAAGGAAAGGAAAAGAGCCGAAGAAGTGCAGCACGCCAGTAAAACGCCTGCGTAATATGTGAAAAAGTAGCTCTAAAAAGTCATATTTTAAATAAATGAATAATTTTTTGGTGAAACTTTTGTGGAAATAACGTTATTTTTAATTTTCATTAAGAATAAATTGTAGTTTTGAGTTTGAGACAAGAAGAGTCGTGCTGGGATTTCTTTCTATCCTCGGAGCATGCTTTGGTTTCCAAGCTTTGGAAACATTTCTGTTTCCGTTTGGAAACTCAAACAAAAATGGCGGACACCATTAACCCTTAACTAGGCATTTAAATGGACTTAACCCATGTTAAATGCATAGTTAAAAATTTAACATAATGAATAGATACTCTAACTGAAGATGCTGTCACTGATTCTGTCACTGTCGTTGTGAGGGTGGTCTCCTGGAAGGTCGCCCTCCCCCTATCTTTCTCCAGCAATGATTTGGCCTTTGTCCAGAATCACCTCTTGATGTTGGTGGTTTGGGTTTTTGGTTTTTGATTTGGTGAGGGGGATGAGGTGACCTGATCTTTCTCCAGCAATGATTTGGCCTTTGTCCAGAATCACCTCTTGATGTTGGTGGTTAGGGTTTTTGGTTTGGTGAGGGGGATGAGGATCCCTCTCTCGGGTCTTTGTTCCATGTGGTTTTTGTGATTTTTTGTTGTGTTTTGTTTATGTATGTTTATTGTATGTAAGTCGGGCCCTTTTCTTTTGAGACTAAGGCCCTTAAGGACTCTGATGTTTTGTAGGATAAGAAGAAGAAGGAGGGGATGTGGTAGGTGGGTACTTGAGATGTTGTTGTTTTGTATATGGATTTTGTGTATTGTGGTGTTGAGGGGTCCCAAATGCAAATCCATGAGGCAGTTTCCATTTTGGATTTTGTCCTCGTGGCTTGGGGCTTTTGAGCTTTTTTAATTAAAGTTTTCATAGACTTAATTGTTTTAATTCGTAATTGTTAATCAGTGAGTAGTTAACTAACCAAAAGAGTGCACCGAGACCAGTAATTTTGTTTCACTGGAAGAGGTTCGTGCGCCGAGGGTCACTTGTTCACTCCAAGAGGCAATACGGGGTGTTTATAAACTAATAAATATAATTTAATTGATAGTGGAAAGCAGTGGCACGGTAAGCTGCCCGTGGAGCCTCGTTTATTAAGAGATTGCTATTTGATTTAATTAAGTTATCAAAGAGCACTGAGTTGTACTTGGATTCCTTTGATCCGTTTGGAGATTAAATAACTGGTGAACGTTTGGCCACGGGCAGTCGCCCATTTAATTTAATAGGGGTCTCATGTCTCTTGTGGTTGTGACTGGACGTATTAATTAATATATATATTCTTGGAGTTGCTGTGGGTAAGTAGTCTTTTTTTAAATGTTTACTTCGCTTTTTCGATAACATAAATGCAGCTTTTTTACTTTTCCGGGGGCTAGAAACTGTATGAAACCAATTTGGTGTTTGTTTACTCGTAGGATCATGGATAGGGCTTTGTTTACTGACTTGGGGTCGGGTCAAGTGTTTGTCGTTATAAAGGGGACTGATGGATTCCTCATTCCAGAAGGGTTACGTGGGAGGATCGATTTTGAAAATCCCTATGGTAGGAGTAATCTTGCGTTAGTTTCGAATGAAGATGTTCAGTTTTTGGGGTCATTCCGTAATTCAGGTGGTTCTTTGAATAACCGTTATTCATTGGATTCAAGTAATTCATTAGGCGCTCAGGTCCGTGGCCTCATAGTTCCTCCTGGAGTAACAAGGGCTCAAGAACTTCCAGAGGGATCTCCAGTGGCGCCAACAGTTCCAGCAGAGACTACAATGACCCCAAAGGTTACGGCTGAGCCAATCATGAGCCCAGAGGTTCCACGTGATGCTCCACCAGTCCCAGATGGGTCTCCATTGGCTCCAACGGTTTCAACAGAGACTGCAATGACCCCAGAGGTTACAGCTGAGCCAATCATGACTCCAGAGGTTCCACGAGAGCCTCCAGCAGTCCCAGATGGGTCTCCATTGGCTCCAACGGTTCCAGCAGAGACTTGAATGACCTTGGATATTTCAGCTGAGAATCAAATGACCCCACAGGTTCCACGAGAGCCTAGAGCAGTTCCAGAGGTTCCAATAGAGCCTCCAGCAGCTCCACAGGTTCCAGTAGGGGGCCCAATTACACCGGAGGCTCCGGCAGAACCCTTAATGAACCCAGAGGTTCCAGTAGAGCCTCAAAATGCTCTCGAGGTTCCAGAAGAGCCTCAAAATGCTCTCGAGGTTCCAGACGAGCCTCCACAGTCTCCAGAGGTTCCAGAGGAGCTTCTAAATTCTCCAGGGGTTCCAGAGGTGCCCCCAATTCCACGAGGGAGTTCCTCTGATTCTTTTAATGATGATGGAGAAGTGAATGAGAAGAAACAGGAAGAAGACGATGCCGATTTATTCAGATGTATCGGATGCATCAGATGTAGAAACTGTTCAATTGGACAATGAGGATTCTGTACCACCTATTTCTCTTGAACGTCTGGAGCTAGGTCAAGAGGCTCTTATAGCCAGGATCGAGGAGGTGGAGAAGCGACTTGCAAAGTACAAGAAAGATACTAATCAACGATTCCAAAAGGAGCTTTGTAAGAGATATAGATAATAAGATAAATTAATAATAAGAAACCATAGTTTAATTTTAGAAATTGGAAAAGATTAATGAGGTCCAACCCCAAAAATATCCATGGATCACCTCATTCTCATCTTATGTCCGCGTGGTTGTACCTTGTTTAAATCGAAAGATGTCGATTTGGGATTTGACCTGTGAGGCTATTCCAAGGTACTGTGAAGCGTCTGGGAGGGTAAGCTGTGTATTGGTGTATTGCCTATCAACGGGTAAAAACGTGTATTTTATTGACCAAAAGGATATTGGTTTCGGTTTTGTTTGTCAAATTAGGGATCCGACGGTTGGGTGCGAGTGCTTAACCTCAAGTCTCTGTCAGATGGTGAGATCCTGAATGAGGAGGATAAAGTAATGGATGTTCTATGTGATGGAGGAGAAGTTGTAGCGACTTATGAGCAGAGCCGGGTTAGATTACCTGCTCCACGTGATGACATTATCCCTAATACTAATGAGCACTCCAATGGGACTACGAGTCTAGATCATGGCGATCAATCGGGTGGTGGTCTTTCCATGGATGTGTCTAGATCTCAGTTAACCGTGAGTAAAAATCATTTGCTTTACTATTTGACATGATGGCGCAAACGGGGTCTCATTGGCCTGTATGGGACTTATGTAAAAATTCTAATAGAAGTCGGCTTCATGGAAATTCACTGATCATTGTTATCGATTGTCCTTACTTATTGGGTGAACAGGGGTTAGAACCACGAGGTGTTACGGATCTGAACAAACCTGGTTCTTCTACGACTGCAAAACAGACGGAAAAGGAAGGATTCCTACTACAGGTTAAGGACCTAGAAGCGAGGACCAGATTTCTTGAGGATCTTATTCTGGAGTTGGACTCGAAGGTGGCTGGTGGGGCCACAAGTAATATAGAAATTATTCGGAGCTCTGTAAGAGATGTGGTTAAAAAGGTAGATGGGAATGATTTGGTTAATATGTGTAGATAGACAGAGATAGCTAATTCTATAATCTGAAGGAATATATGTATTTAACACAATGTAGGCTGAAATAATCAGAGGAAGCCGGTTACAAGTTAGAGTCCGAGTAACGCGGAGCAACGTGGCGGCAGCTCTAGCTCGGGATGAGCTAGTTATGGTTGGAACGTCTAAGGAACCTGAGTCGACAGTCAGCGAGAGAAAAAATGGAGGGCGCCCCCTGAGTAAAGAAGGAGGACGTCTTGAAAACGGGTTCAAGGGAACTCAAAGTAGTTGGAGTGCATTGACTAAAGGAAAGCCACCTTCTCCCTTGGAGAAATCGGATGAACCAAAGCTTCCAACTAACCAGGAGCCTCCAGTTTTCTCAAAACCATGCCTTAACCCGGAGCCACCGGTTGACCTAGAGCTCTCCACTACCCCGGGGTCACCTGTGGTAAAAGCCAAGGCTATTCTTGAAGAATGTATGTATTCAAATTTATGTTGTGGCTACTGCCTTGAAGTAGACAAAACTAATCGAAAATGTCACTTCCACTCAATGGATAGGGTATTGATGGGAAGATGTCTAATCGGTTTATAAATGTTTGTATTTTATAGTTCATATAGATACGGGGGCGCTGGTGTCACAGAGCTGCCTAAGGTGTGAGAGCTGCCTACAGAGACTGCCTCAAGGGCAAAAGAAAGCTCATCAGAAAGATGGGGATAATGGGGATAATGGGAGATACAAATGTCCTGCTTGTGGTAAGGAAACTGTCATAATAAAAGTGAATTATAGAACACCGTAGCTGTGTGTACATAGCAGGTGATTAACTATTTAATCGTTATTCTTAGGCAAGAGCTATGCGCAGACCAATCGTAACCGGCACTTCCGGTCGTGTACTAAGAAAGATGCAAAGGGAGAAAGGTTCTCCTGCTATTTATGTTTCCGCACATTTCTTCGGAAAGATGGATTAAAAAGACATCTCTTCAGGGCACATCTGAGGATGGAATGCAAAGGGAAAATCCCTGGAGAATGAAATGATAATGTTCCTGCCAAAAAGAGGGAAAGTGCCATTTCAAATTAGACTCGAAAGCTCACGCGAAGATAGGTAATGTGAAATGTGCAATCTGTGTCTAAGTACGTGTTTATTAGTAGTTTTATATGATTGTCGGTAAAAGATAGTATTTTTAGTTGTATGATCTTTAGAATGAAGGTTATCATCTGTATGACGAATTCTAGATTACCATGTTGAAATGTTGACTCTTAGGAATGTATATCAAATTGAAGTGTTCTTTTTCTTTTAAATTGTCGATGATGTCACGTGTTGTTTGTATAATGGAGTAAACTAATCAAAATGTTGAAAAAAAGAAAGAGAAAACCTTATTGAGCTTTTAATATTAGGTTAATTATTGTGAAAAAAATTGGTCTTGTAAATACTCTAAATTCATATGAGAAAACAAAATTTTAGCCTATTGTGGAGGGGCTCGACTTCTTCGAGGTCTTGTGTAGTTCTTGGTCTAGTGCCTGGAGGAGGGTCTGCGGTATCATTGTAGTTATAATATGATAAAAATCCGAATAAAAGCTACCTGAAGTCAGAAAACCTAGGAATCTGTATCGAGTATATAATAGAGTCGTCAAAAATTAATGATGGCTCATTCTCCAAAAGTATAAATAAGTTATCCTTCATTCATGTCCCATCATCCTAAATCTATTATGTATTAAAGGGAATTAAATTAAATGGATTCGACCACAAAAGTATAGGGAAAGAGTAAGGATAAAGTCGAGGATTTTTGATAAAGTGGGCTGAAAAGGGACAGTCAAACTTTGTGTTATATGAAATGAAATCCTCTTACTTGTCATTCGATTGTTTATAAAATTGACAATCACTGTGGTATGTATGGAAAGGTTATTTACAGTAATCTAAGGCTAAAAGGGGTAATTTTGAGTTTGGTTACAAGAGGGATCACATAACCACTACTACTGCGAATATTGTGGTATTTATCATGTATTTACTTGTAACGTGTGAGAACCGAAACGCTTAAAAGCTTACTTTGTGATGTTCACGCCAGAGGCAGCAATTGTTATGGGATCCTTTCTATGTTTTAAATCAAACCCCTAAAGCTATCCTGTTTTCTCTTTCATTCACACAAAAATTAGTTCTTAACAGAAAAGAAATAGCTAAGGTGATGGGGGGTAATTAAACTATTGTTATTAAAATGAGAATAAAAATCAGAAAGAGTCCCTCTAATTTGAGGTGATATTACAAGTTAAACATGTAGTATGATGGCAGTAACTCGGACTAACCCGGAATGCCTCGAGATAACTCGGACTACCTTGGACTACAATAGTATAACTGTATACAGAGTGTGTGATTACCCGGACTAACTCGGACTGAGTCAGATTAATTCGGAGTAAGTTGGACTAACTCGGACTGGGTCGGACGAAGTCGGACTAGTGTAGTATGTAATGTGTGCTAACTTTGACTGACTCGGACTAAGTCGGACTACGATAGTAGGACCGTATATGAGGTGTATGGTAGCTCGGACTGACTTGGACTAAGTTGGACTACGATGGTATGACTGTAGGGATCACGCGTGCGTTAGCGATTAGGACAAATGATGTGGATGGCCTGGTTGTGGGTCATCTTGGTGTTTAGGACATCGATTCCGAGTCTGATGCAAATTACCTTTGTGAAGTTTTCCTTTCGGTTTGGGATGGAGGTCGGTTGTCCTCGTGTGCTACTCCTGCTCTATGGGGGAATGTGGTGGCTCCAACTAGTCCCTCCTCCTTTTGATGAGATTTGTGGTTTTTTGCAGCTTCCACGAGTCTCTAAAAGACCTTGAGCTACTTTGTGATGCTAATGCAAAACTTGTTTGGCATGTATGAGTGGGTGAGTATGTGGCCAAACAAAAAAAATGATGGGCTTCTAAGCTAACCTTCAATGATGGGATAAAAAATGGCCTTCTCAAGCTGGGATCATGAGGTAATTGCGTGTTACTTTTATAATATGCGAATTTGGCAAGAGCATGTGAATCTAAAAATAATGAGGGTGCCACCCCCTTATAAGTAGTAGTGGCCTTGTGCCAGAAAATGATATTTTTAGATTGGTGCCAAGGGCGTCTACTTCAAAAAATGAACAAAGGCAATATGATTGCTCCAACTAATGTGGAGGCTAAATCGTGATGAAATATGCCTTAACAGGAAATGTAAATGGGAGTGCCAGAATTAATATTTGTGGATTCGTGCCAAGGACGTCTAGTTGAAAAAAAATGAACAAAGGCTATGCCGACGAATGTGGAGGTTAAATTGTGAGGAAATGTCCTTGGAGGACTAATTATGGTAGGATCCTTATGGGATCCGAACAAAAAATGAAAATGAGGACATGAGAATATTCATTTTTGAAAACATTTGGAAAATGGAAATTGCTTTCATAAAATTTGAACTGTGGAAATATTATTTGTTTTCTAAATATGACAAAATGGCGAGATATTATCGTGAAATGAGGAAAATAGTAATTTAGTTCTATCTGAAAAATTTTGTATGAATTCTACGAATATTCTTGTTGGATGCCACTGATTTTCCCAATGATGTAGTGCAATGCCATGAGGGACGAATAACTAATGAGAAAAATATGTGGAATTGTCTCTGACCTTTTGTTGTTTGTTGTTGGAGGGGAGAGTGACCCGGGTTGAGAGACGACCCCAGACGGCTGACCCCGTTCTTCTAAACTACTCAGAAAGAGTAAAAAGGAAATTAGAATGAGTTTTGAAAAATTATTTGGAACTAATGGGAAATGTTAAAAATTGAAAGTGGAGAAATTGTTTTTGATTTAAAAATTTATTGCTCCCTGGTCGCTAGTTCGAATCACGTCGGGGTCACCAATGCAAGGATGGGAATTTGACCTCTGGGGTCAACCATCCTTGCCTCTAGGACCTCACCTCAGAGGGGGAGTCCTGTGATACTCAAGAACAAAGGAATTCGTAGTTGGAGGTTCGGAAACAGAGAAGAAACTTTATTCGACTAACACAGCAGAGGAACTG
>JAQIYE010000641.1:0-11349 GCA_034699765.1 Xenyllodes armatus
GTAAATTTGTAGCTCAACTCCAGGAAAATCTGACTTTTTGTAGCATTTGCCTGGAAATCATACAAAATGAAATTATAAATCATGAGAACTTTCAAATATTTTTTTTAAGATAAAAGATAATACTATTTTATACAAGGGTATTGGTGTTATTGATACTCACAAAAATGGTCCCATCCCTGGTAATCATACGCCCATGGATTTTGGACCCAAGGGTATTTTTCACAATGGCACGAGTAGCCCCAACAATGGAGAGTCCAATAGTCAATCGAAAAAGTATTAAGAGTAACATTCCTGAGGATGGCCATATAACCAAATATGGTGGAGGAAGTGGGGGTCCTCGGATGATTCCCAATTGATAATTTAACCAGGCTCCTAAATTTAATCCGACACAACTCCCAAGGATAACAAAAGTATCTCCCCTGTATCAGACGAAAAAAATGTGGAGGGTCAAAAATGCCATAAATCATAAAAATGAGAAATGTTTCATGCTGATGCAGTCGTAAGTGTTTTACCTGGCTGGGGTCCATCTGTCACCTCCTGGAGAACAAATCCCAAGGATAATTGCTCCAAGGAGAAGAAAGAGTCCTCCATATTCATGTTTCAAAAAAATTGGATCCAACCAGTCCACAAGAGGAATGACCCAACCAAACAATGTGACCACCAATGTCAGACCAGCTAAAATATCCTAAGTTTACAAACAAACAAATGACAAAAAGAAAAATGAAAGAATGTTAATGCTAATTCAGGGGAGAAAAATTGCTTCCGCTAATTACTTATTCCTTTAAAAGTTTCCAAAATAATAATTCGTAAGGCTAAAGAAAAACGGATCAAACTTTTTCTTCTACACACTTTTAATTACACTTGAGTTTATAACAACTTTGAATATAGTAATGAGCACATAAATATATTCTGCTAATTTGTAATATTTAAATGGGTTGAAGTTTAAATTCATTACTTATACTACCGTTTAACCGTTGAGCAGGTAAATGCAGACATTAATGGTTCCTTTTGTGGGATTCATTAATTTAGAATTAAATTAATTGGACAGAGATTGAACATATTATACCGGTTTATAGATGTAAATATATACTATAATTTTAATTCCTCCAAAGAATGAGTTAGATGTCTCATTTTTTTGGAAAGGAAAACACAGCCTTTTGAGCTCCTCCTGACTCTTCCTTTGAGCCCTCTGCTGGAACATCATCCCCTTTAGCAGATGTAGCTTCACCCTCTTGTTGATCAGTAGTAGGAGCCTCATTTTGTTGTTTCATCTTCAATTTGTCATTAATATCCTGAGTATTGCTCCGTGTGAATGGATCCGTACCATCCTTTTTGTCTCCAAGAAGCTCAGCCTCATCAAAGGTTTTTTTAGTTGGACAAACCAGGATACATAGGAGGAGGAGAACGACAAGGACACCCATGACAGCAACGGGAATGAAGAGAGTATAGAATTTCCGGACATGAACATTAACCAGTCCTTGGTAAGTGATTTCATCATCCATTATTTTCCATTTCTTATCATTGGAAAGGGACTTTTTGATTTCGGAACTTAGACCATTCCCATCCGTCACGATACATTCGTACATCCCTGCCGCATTTATAATGTGGTCTGGATCAGCTTTTACTGTGATCTTTGTTCCCCTCGTCAGTTGTTTTATTGAATCATAATTGGCATCGACCCAGACATCCTGCCGACATGAATGAAGTCATGACTAGTAAAATTATCAAACAGTGTTAGTTTTAATTGTAAAGTAAGGTTAGAGAAGTCTTACATCGTCGATGATAAATTCCACTCCTGCTGCCGTTTTAGACGTTTCATTAAGATCCCTCCACGTTCCTGAACCATACTTCTCATGTGAATCATAATATTTCCAGGCAAAAGTGTATTTGCTTCTATGTATGTACGGAGTCTTCCCTTCATTAGCTACAGCTCCATAATCAAAACTGCAACTCCATGTCAAGGGTCCCCTAGTAATCCCCTGATGGTAATTTACTGGAAATGTGATTTGGGGAAGGGGTTTGGTGAAAATGTTGAAGTAGTGATGTTGGTTTCCTTTCCCTACGCACTCAATTGTCCGGTAGTATTCTTGAGGATTTGGTCGGGTATCCTTATACTTGCTCTTTTCACTTGTACCGTGCTCCTTTTTGAAGGCGTCTACGCCAGATTGGCCAGATAAAGCTTCATGAAGATACCAGCCTTGTACACCATCGCAAGGGCACTTTAATTGCAACATCTACATAATGTTAAACCATTGGTTACAATTCAGTAGTACATTAACTTATTTCATTAATGTTAAACTTTGAGCATATATAAGTGTTTGAAATGCTGGCAATGGTACCTCGCTTTGCCAGTCCAGGAATACAACTGTTCCGAAGTACTTCATGTAATTGGAATCATTATTATGCTTTCGCCGGTACCTGAACAGTGAGCCATTTCCATATGTAGTTAAACACTTTTGTTGGTTTTTTGTAGTCACAGGAGCACAGTCTTTGGGGTCTATCAACGTAAAATAAAAATATAAAGTTACAATCAGAAGATTATATCACGATCACGAATATTTTTCGGATTAATGAGTTGCTATTGTTCCTTGTGAAAGTAGATAAATCATTGAATTTATCCTAAAAATCTACCATTTGCTCCTTCGATGATTTTCATCAAGTCTTCGGGGACTTTGCCATCGTCAATGACGTCCTCACACTCTTGCTGACCTCTTTCTTCTTCACTCTTAGCCCCATCCAAAATAATTAGCCAAACGATCCAAATGCCCAATGTAGAAAGCCAGATCAACTTGTCCCCGTTCATATTAAGCTTCATTTTGTACTGTATAAAGATTTACCACTGGAACTGTAAATTAAGTCAAAATTCAATGTTGGGGATTCACACAACCAGGATGAAACTACTAAGCGAAGACAATATCCAGACTTTTTAAAATGTCTGTTAATTTTATTACCCCTTTACCCCAAAAAGGGCCCAAACAGAACAGTTCGAACAGTCTGTTTCCGTGGTTTGGGGATGACCTTTGGCAACTGAATGACAATTTGAGCTTTCCGGTCAACTTTAAATTTCCAGTCTAAAACCTATGAAAAGTTTACCCTTTTTAGTTTGGCCCTGGTTAGACTGCACTGGTTGTTCATGTAAGATATCGAAGAAATGTCTAACAATGTAATGCGTGGCAGGTTTTCAACCTTTCTCAAGACTTACCACTTTTATTTTGATGAAGCCAATCAGAGGTCAAGGAAAACTGACGAGCAATGACAAAATCAGAACATCCACAATTTGGACATTTGGAGAGCTGACCCCGACCACCAGAATTGGACGTTCCTTATTGTTTGTAGCATACACACAACAACGCTTTTGCCTCGAGGAGCCGGTGTCAAGTCAAATGTGGACATAGCAACAGTAACTAGGATTCCATAATTTTTGTCAAAGACCATTGTTCCGATTTTATCCGAATGTGTGCATTCAGAAATTCGAAAATTTGATATGTTTGTCCAATAAAAGTCTCAACTTTTACTTAATTTTCACAAAATGACTCGAGCAAAAACAGGTAGTACACACCAACAACGCTTTCACAGGCAATAATATGCCATCAGGGGTTACAAACATAACCATAAGCGCTTCAATTAATTAGCCATATAGTAAATACTACTAAATCTTGTCCCTAAACCATAAATTATACAATTAAGATGAAAACTTACAAGAATAGAGTGCATTCCAAGGTAAATCCGACTTAGACACACTAGCGAGCACCACAGGATGGCTGTAAGAAGTCCAAATTCAACTGGATACTAAGTAGAATTTAAGAAAAATGAAATAGCATTATTTTTATTCGCAGTAATAATTATTTAAAATGTCGAAAATGTTCGAATTACTTTTATTCACTTTAAATTACCTGGTATCTTGAGGCAGTAAAAATTATCACTGAAAATGGGACTGATGCTCCAACGATAGCATGGGTTGAGGGCATTCCATATTCTAATTCCCATTTTGACTCAAGTCGGATTACTGGTGGGGAAGCAGGTCTTGGCCAACGAATTATATCCTTAAGACCCTGACCTGATAATCAAAATCAACACAAGAGTTAAAATGACCCCAATCAAAAGTTTGTCACTGGGAATTGCGAAGGCATGAACAATTCTTTCCTGCAAACCTACACCCAATACCCAAACTCACCTATATACATCATAATCGCCCAAACCAACACGACTCTCCTCCCAACGGCTCCATCAACATTCCAGAACCAAAAACAAAAGAAAAATGCATAGAAGACCTCGTCCCCAAGAGCGGATCCAAAGGCAAATAGGTAGTACCACAACCTTGTCCCAACAACTGATGAATCCCGGGTCACCTTCTCTGATCCTGGGTAGGAGTGACTCATATTTTGTTGAGTATTGACTAATTCATCAGAAGCATCGAGGGTATGACCTAGACCAGCACCAGGACCCTGGCTCTGACCCTCCCGACCTTTTCTAGATTTGTGACGAACTGGGTTTTGAGCTGAAGCTGGGATCCCAGTAGTACTCTCTGTTCTGATTGATGAATTTGGCATTTGATTGGGATTTGAGTCCTTGAGCTTTTCTACTGTTGGCCCCTTAACTCCAAAATAATCTTGAAACCTTGCGACTAGTTCTGGATCATTCAAGTACTCAATCCAAAATCGAAGGGAATGGATATGTTTCTCCAGGAAATTATCACTTCCATTTTGGTCCGATAATGATAGTAACCCATCAACCTCCTGAGACGAGGTCCCTCCACCTGTTCAATGTTCAGAAAATTTTTATTTTTATAGGTTCAACTGATGACTGATGCTCATTCACTCTTTGACCAATTAATTAATCTCAATTTTGCCTTAAAAAATGCACTTCCTTTGATTGATCTGATTTTTTTTTTTTTCTTACCCATCATTGATGCTAGAATCTTATCCTTTTCCTCATAATAGTCACATTGGGTGATTATAGTACTACCACTGTTGCCATTTCCAGTTCTTCTTCTTGAAGGGCTTTGACTTTGAGTACTGATGAGGGATGACCTTGAATTCATTGTCCAATGACCAAGTGTTGGAGGTCACACGAAAATGCCCAGTGTAATGTAATTTCCAGTGCCCTAACCAGTCCAGTTCACTGGAAAACTGAAAGAGAAAGAGACTCAAGCAAGCCCAATTATTAGCCAGTGAACCAAATTAGTTGAGTTTTTTCCTCTTGTCCATTTCTGTATTCGTGTCTCTGCTGACTCTTTTAATCTAATCGGCTAAAACTGGAGACTCAATTCAATGAACGTGAATCATTTTGTGTATTTATATTTACTGATGAATAATTAAAAAGTTAACTTAATTGGTAGCAATCCTTGCAAATAGGCAAAAAAAAAGTGGAATTTTGAGTGTCAAAAATTCCATCCTCAACCCTTTCATACTTTGGTACTTTTTGGATGAGAATGAGCTGAGACGAGCTCATTTTGATGAAATATGACATTTTACCACCCCAAAAATTGATTGTCATCTTTTTGGGATTTTTCCAACTTTTAATTCCTACTACTATTTACCCCCCAAACGTTTTGGAAGCTTATTTTTTGTACCAAGAAACAACTAATTAAAAACTTAAACAAGAGATGTAAAGTAATTAAGGAATAAGGATTTAGCTTTTTGTAAATTATGAAGAAATTATGCATTTTTTGGGAGATTTGAAGGAGATAATCGTACAAATAATTATTGTACTAATTAAAGTTTTGAGTCATTTTAATTTTGATTTCGGTATATGCGTATATGAGGAGAGTCAAAGTTTAGATAGACAAAGATTGCATTGTTGTTCAGTTTCAACCATCGAGGGTTTTGCTACATTATCGAGACTTTTATGATTTTTGGTTTAATCGCTGAAAATGTTTACATTCACCAGATATTGCTGACCAGTGGTCATTTTCGTGGCCTTCCAATTTTTACAGAAAGTTTACCATAAAATGTAAGGGCTCTTTCAAGATTCACATCCAGTGACAGGCATACATCCAGTGACATTGATCCTGCCTTGACCCATATTATGGGAAAGTTGCCTTGCCAGTGGAAATGCTTCTTGTCTTTTCTTAGAATAACACTGTTGACCCAAGCTCAAAATTTTAGAAGGTCCATGAAGCCCCAAAGCCCTCAATACTTTTTATCTTTTCATATATTTTTGGACAAAAGATGATCGAATTTCCCATATTTCGATTTAGGAATTTGACATACATATATTCGATACGCAATTGACCCTTGAGATTTTTTACAAAGAGTCTTTACCAATTAAACTTTAACAAACTTTTACTCAATTTTCTCATTTTTTTTGGAAACTTCATTTTCTTCACATATTTCTTTTTAAAACTTCATCACATCATTTTCATTTAAGTTGGAAACCCAAGGAGGTCAAAGTTGATCTTCATCATGCCAGGAAGAGTCCGAACGATCCGGGTCACAGACTCTGAAAAAGATTTCAACACCTTAGCCCATGAAGAACTCCTTCGACTCCAACGTCAATACCGTCTCATGGAACTAGATCGACATGCCCTATCTGAAGAATCTGGTTCAAAGGGGAATCGACAAAAACGAATCCTTCATGTCCTTGAACATGAAAAGAAAGAATTACTCACTGACCTTCGAAATGCTCTCTCAATTGAGAATCAAGGGATTGATAAAGCCACAATTAAAATCATCCTTAAAATTATTGAAAAATTTAACTCACATCGACAAAATCTTGAGATTCAATTAAATTCAATTTGTGAGATGCAGGAACAAGTTGATAAAATTACACGGAGGGTCATTCAACAAAAATTAAAGGTTCAAGCACTCTTTGGACAGTCCATGACCCTGGGACAGGCTGAGAAGAGACAAAGGGCTTTGGAGAATCGACTTTATCATGTAAGCTTCCTCCTGGATATTTATGTCGTTGTTGACCTTACAATAACATTTCTGTTTACCCCTTTCTTAAGGTCACGACTCTATTTGATACTCGGGTCACTTGTAATAAAAATATTCGGGTCCAAATCAATGATAAATTGATCGAACGAGCTCGATTCCATGAACAGTATGAGACCATCAAAAAGAATGTTGGGAGGATGAGAAAGTGTATGGCTGAACTTGTGGATACTGCCATGAGTACTTATGACCAAAGGTGAAAGTGAAATTGACCTTTGACCTCTACATATAATATCCCTTTGTAACAATGATCGAAAGATATATTTGAAGAAAACAGAGATTTCCATAAATTTTTAGAGAAGAAGCAGCTGCAAAAATCCGAGCCCTCCGTGATCGAAATGAAAAAGAATCGAAACAACATATTCTTGAAATGAAGGAATTTCAAAGGATCCTACATCATGATGAGAAGAGTCGAAGATTTATCAAGGCTAAGGGAAAACATCGAAAAGTTTTGGAGGAGGATGAGGATCGACAACGTAAATGTCGAAAATGTTAACCTTAAGTTTTGGTTTCCTGATAGAATGGACCATGTGGACCGTCAAAACTTTATTTTTCGATTTTCTTATAGAGAGACTTGATCATTTCATGGAAAAACAATTGGATGAGCTGATTCATGTCTACAAATTAAGTTTTCGTGAATTACTACACTTGGCTAGTGCAAGGGACGTTGATGCTCTTCTTAATAGTTACTTAACTCAAGAACAAACTAATTTTGCACGATTCAAGTACATTAGTGATTTAAACAATGAGGTTAAACATACATAAACTTTTAGAAAATAAAATGCTATCAAGGAATGTAAAACATCAAATGTTACATGACTTTTTACCTTTCTTAGGTTGAGGCTCTGGAAGACTCTGTCCTAGATCTTAAAAAACAAATTGAGGATCAAGCTAGTAAACAAAAAATTCGTAGACATGCTCATCTCAAAATCTTAAAAGACTATGACTTCCAACTAAAAGAAGCAACGACAGAAATGGAGAAACTTGGGAATCAATGGGAAGTTGCTGAGACAAATATGGAGAAAGTCATTTCAGAACTTGAGAAGGCATTCAATGGGGCAAAGTGTGGAAATGCAGCGATCGTTCAGCTCTTGGGTAAAAAAGTTCACTATAGAGAAAACCCCAACATTAAAATTAAATCATGAAATCCGGAGGTCATTTTGAACCTCTAAAAGTGAAAGTTAACTTTCTCCAAGTTTCTCCGTATTGAATTTTAGGAAATCAAAGTGGACTCTCCCCACGAAATGCTTGTTTTGCCCTCAATGTCCTTGAACATCGAATCACTGAACTTCAATTTGAGAAAGGGATCCTTGAGATTCGTAAAGCTGTGGAACTTGAAGGGTCACAACTTCCACCTGTGAATAAGGGTAACCTTTGGTTAGGAGGTCAGAAGCCTAAACCAAATGGTGGACCCTTTAAACCTAAAATCCTTGTTACTGGACGATTTGAGGGTGCCCTTGGTGGAGGGTAAGGAAGTTCTCAAAACTAATTTTTAATTGTCCATATGACCTCCAATTCTATTTTTAATTAAAAAATTTAATTAGTGATGACGATGATGAAATGGATGAGTCAATGTCTCAACGACCAATCTTTTACGATGAGATGAGAGCCTCCATCATTTTAAAAATGAAGGAGCTCATGGGGATGGATGTTGATGGAGGAGCCTCCAAAATCAGTATTCTTTCAGTTACTGGATGATCCGTGACATTGACCCTTGAAAGAGTCCATCACGTAAACTGATTACTGTAAAAATGAGTAAAGATAAAACTTATTTTTGATGATATTAAAGAGTGAAAGGACAAGGTTTATAAAGTCTCTGAAAATAATCATATATATTAGTGGTTTAAAACGAGGCTCATCAGTTGTTTTCAGTAATCATATCACTGGGAGATCCAGATTTTAGAAAACCCAAATGACTGCGAAAACCGTCTAGGAGGTGAAATGAACTTTGACTTGAGTTTGTTTAACTTTACAACTCAAAAACTTGTCTTATGGCGTGCGAGATTACTCAATAAAATCAAGTCTGACAAAAAATTTGTGTAATTGTGATGTGTATTTGTCTTAAAAAAATTGAAAATTTTACAAAAATTTTCAGCTTTCCAATTTTTCATAAAATTCCGAAATCCATAAAAGTGAAAGTTGTAGGTAGAGCTTTAGAGCTACGGTGAAAGTTCAAAGGGTGAAAGCTATAAAGCTGATTGAGTCAAAGAAGGGAAGCGACCTTTTATCGACAGAACCCTACAGACAAATTATAAATTATATGTATATGTATTTATCTACATAGAAAGGCTCAAAATTTACAACAATTTTCACAAAATTTTCACAAAATTTTCAAAACTTTTCAATACATTTTTCATAAAAATGTAAAAGTGAAAGTTGTGGCTTAAGACCCTAAGGTGAAAGTTGAGCCAAAGAAAGTGTACTTTCACCACAAGAAGGAATGGAAGGGGTGCAAGGGGTGGAATTCCATGTGGCGGTAAAGCCAGGATTTTGAATAAAAGGATTGGATTTTCAAAGATCAAAATTATTTTGGAGAGTTCAGGGCTAAGTCAAATCGGACGGATTTAAATTAAATGACCTTTGACTTGACCTTGACCTTCCGGGACTTTGACCTAAAGAGACAGCGGTTGACCCCAGCCAGAATTATTAACCAGAAGATTAGGTTAGGTGAGTATTTTAAAAATGAATTATTATGAATTGATTGTAAAGAATTTAAGCATGATGAGTGATGACCTTTGACCTTGATTTTCAGTAGTTTTAAAATTTTGCTTTTGTTTAGATTTTGGCTGTGGTTGCAACTGCTTCTAAATAATGAAGGAGGAAATATCAAAGGAAACGATAGAGGAACTTCGTCGAATGGGAATTGGAATTGGCCGTGATCCAGAATTGTATCAAAATTCAGAGACATGGATGACGAATCTAATCTTAAATCGATTTGCTCTGATTGCCAGTGGAGTCCTGTGCATAATATTCCTCCTTGGAAGCTATGACTTCTTTTATAATGTGGAGGATAATCGTTGTGAGATGACTTATATGTACCCTGGCTACATTGTAAGATTTTTGTTAAATAAAATCATATGAAAATCAAATGCTTTTTGTGTAATAATAATTCATGCTCTTCTTGATGGTTTTGTAGCGGATCCCGATTTCTAGTTCCGTGGACCAAGAATATCCAATGTACGGTTTGTATGCTTATGGTGAAGGGAAATATGGAGATTGGTTGAAGAAGGGAAATTATCGTGGGATCCCTGTACTTTATATTCCTGGAAATGCTGGATCGTATAAACAAGGTTTTTTCCCAAACATCAAAATCCTTGGTTCATTTATTATTACCCTTGAACTGTATATCTGAAATGGTCAATTATGATTGTGATTCATAGTACGGTCTTTTGCTGAAGTGGCTCTGAACAAATGGCTTGAACATAATACTCCGTACCATTTCAATTTTTTTACCCTTGACTTCAATGATGAAATCTCTGGGATATATGGATATGTGCTTCAGAGGCAGAGTGCTTACGCCAAGCTAGCAATTGAGAAGATTCAAAACCTCTATGAAGACTATAAGGGTGTGGTCGTCATTGGACATTCTATGGTATGTACCTTCTTTAAAAAATGTGCAAAATTGAAAAGGCTAGCTCAACAATGGTCTATCTGAAATCTGACACTGACAATAATTATATTTAAACAGGGAGGCCTTATCGCAAAGTCAATCAACTATGATGAAAAGAAAGTCACTCTTATTTACTCCTTGGCTACTCCACATCTTCGACCCTTACTGATAGCGGACCCGGAACTTGACCTTTTCTATTACTACGTCGCAAATAATTGGTCAAGGGTGGCTAATGCAGAAAGTGAATCAAAGAAACAAGTGACTCTGGTTAGTGTGGCGGGTGGTGACAGGGACCATTTAATTCCAGACAAATACACTCGTTCATCCGACAATACAATTCATGTTTCAGTAAGGAATTTCACAACCAAATAAATAAAATAGATTTTGCTTTGTTTCATTTACCAAATCTAATTGACCATTGAAATTGTTCTCTTTCTAAGGCATCAGCGATTCCTACAGTTTGGGCTTCCACTGACCATCTTTCTATTGTTTGGTGTAATCAATTCGTTCTTGCTGTAGTTCGATCATTATTTGATTTAGCTGAATATCAAGAAAACTTACGAGATTATGCTATCACTGAAAATGTGACAAGGAAGGGATTAATACTGAACTACCATTTCAACCAGGTACGTAACATTGACTGGATGCAATACAATCATTTTTTAGTTTTACTAAAAAATAACTAAATCAGCACTACTACTATTCAGAGAACTTCTGGTAAATCGTACCACAATGCTCATCCCCATGAAGTTGAGGGCCAGCATGAGGAAAGAACTACTTGGTCAGAATATATTGTACCGGACT
>JAQIYE010000642.1:0-11347 GCA_034699765.1 Xenyllodes armatus
TGAACCCCACATTGCGAAGGGATTTTGAAGGAACCGAAAAGCAGGTCCGAATGGCCGGAGTAGGCCTGGCTGACAAAGGGGAAAAGCCAAGGGATCTTGTCTTTGACAGATTTGAGGATGGAGTCCCGTCTCAACTCATTAAAGGCGTTCCGAAAGTCCACTTTCAAGAACGCCTTAACAGACTCATGGGAAGCATTGAAATAAATTCGGGCTGCATGAGCTCCAGCTTCAGCCCCACCCCGGACTCCAACCCCCAATTGATGTGGAGAAAACTCCTCCAGACATTTTGGCCGAATCCGGCCACAAGCAACCTTAGCAGCCAACCGACGCCAGACATTCCCTACGGCAATAGGACGTATTCCCCCACTCTTTTTCCTCAAAGACGTATTCCCCCACTCTTTTTCCTCAAATTTTGAAATTTCCAATTTCATATGAGGTTGTCAGGGTAACCCTATGCCGATATATGGCGATGATTGTTGAGCAAAATTTCGCAATAAAACGCGAACCGTAAATGCTGGAATGCTGATTCGCGAACTCAAACTTTCTATTCCTAGTACGAATGTATCCTGAAAGTTTCAGTTCGAAAATCGAAAGCGTTAAAATGTTATCGTGCTTTCTGACGGACGGACAGACAGAAAATACGAATGCATAATGGTCAATGCTTCGCAGACCATAATAAACTGTTAAATACTGGTGTAACAAAGAGCTGGAAATGAAAAATTCGCATATGGTTTTCTTCCATACTTTTTCTCTCCTCCTTAATTAAATGTAAAATAATTAAATTCATTAATCATATGTAAAATGTAAATAGGAATGCCATAAAAATTGATGGTGCCTGTGCCATTTTCATCCAGAAGGCCCATCACATCACAGTTTTTACAAGTATTTTGAACCATACTTTTATGAATGAGAAAGTTAAATATTAAATTTTGTTTTTTGTCTGTATAATCAGACTACCACATCCGGTCTCAATTACTAGTGTCAATTAACTTCCTCTTCAGCCGAGAGTCAAAAGGACTATTCCGGATAAGGCCAGTTTCCTGAAAATACAGGGACATATTATATATAACTTGGTAGAGAATTTTACGCTGAATCGGAATATGATTGTCGCATCTTGCTAAAATGAAAGATGGCGGAGTTATTAAGGGTTAAAGGTCACAAGGGGTTCACCCTTATGACCCCATGCAAATACGGTATTGTTGGAAAGCATATGGTCCCCTGATTCTGAATATGCTAATTGTATGTTTATAAAGCTAAAATTGGCGAAGTTATGGCGGGTTGAATTTTCAAGTTCAAACCTAAAACCGCCATAACTCCGCCATTTTTAATTTTAAAATTCTAATATTTTAGATTTGGGATCTCCTTATCCTAAGCTTTCCAACGACACCCCATTTGCATGGGGTCATAAGGGTGAGCCCCTTGTGACCTTTAACCCTTAATAACTCCGCCATCTTTCATTTTAGCAAGTTGCGATCATCATATTCCGATTCAGCGTAAAATTCTCTACCAAATTGTATATAATATCTTTCTGTATTTTGATGCGTAAAATTTTGGGCCAGGAAACTGCCCTTATCCGGAATAGTCCTTGCTTCCCAATAAACGTGTAATAAACTGTTAAATACTGGTGTAACAAAGGGCTGTAACAAAATAGTCGAATATTGTTTTCTCTCACGCCTTAAATCACCCATCGATTATAGAGGTGGAGCAAGCCGGGATTTTTAAAAGCTTGAGCTTGGCTCGGCTCGACAGATTAGAAAAATAGAAAGCTTGGCTCGGCCTGGTCGAGCTCAGGCTTGAACGGTTTGGCTTAGAAACGACGTCCTAAGTCAGTGAGTCCTAGGTCAGTGAGTTTTGAAGCTCGGCTTGTCAAGTTCAACATTGAGCGGCTTGATCAGGCTCGGCTTGAACAAATTTTGAGAAAAAAATCAAAAAAGTGCAAAAAACTAAGTGGGAGCTCATAATTAGCCAGAAACTGGTGAATTTGTCTAACAGGGACTAAATATGAGTTGTATTTTGTAGAGAAATATATATGATTGAGGGAACATTTGTGGTTTTATCCTCAATTGAGCGCGTTTTTGAGTTTTTATGGGGCGTTTTAGACATCAAGCCGGCTTGTTATGATCTTAAACGGCTTGGCTTGGCTCGGCTTGGTCAAGCTCAGGCTTGAGCGGCTTGGCTTGAACTTGGATTTTAAATTTAAAAGCTCGGCTCAGCTTGATCAAACTCAAGCTTGAACGGCTTCAAGCCAAGCCGAGACGTCAAGTCTGCCTTGCCTTCGAGCCAAGCCTGATCAAGCCAAGCTCCCACCTCTAATCGATTACACATCGATCATCTTTGTAATCCTTCTGCCACACCCATGTCACCTCAAAGGGGGACAAATAGTGAACAATGCCAAGGCCCAAGTCAGCGGGCACCTGGAACACCCAACTTCCCGAACACCCAAAGAGGGAGTTCGAACTTGACCTCCCTCTTTATCGAACAGGACTAAAATAAAAATCTGAAGTCTCTTGCTCAAAGCATTTTTGAGAACGGACAGATAGACCGGCATCGGCATCACATCCGCATAAAGGTGTTTCACCCCTTAATACTTTATACATAACTCTGGTAAAAAGCTTTAGACAATTAAAACGTAACCTGATCGGTATAAATTTATACAACTGACAATAAGTTATTATTACTCGGGGTCGAACAAGTAGACGAGATTCTCGAGAAAAAAAATTTATCAAACAATAAACAATCGACCTGATGGAGATCCGACTCGGGGTTAATTCCATCTCCATTCCACAGGGGCCTATAATTGTGGCTCAATCTTGAGGTTAGATTTTACAACTTTATTTCAAGGTTAGTTCCTCAAATAAGCCTCGAGCAAAATGCAACATTTTTTGATTAACAAAATGTAAATGAATTCGACTCACTTTATCTCGTCTTTGTCTCCAAGTTTTGTTTTTAATAAGCTCTTTCTTATACATATGTGGCTTGTGGGAAATCTGAGAAGAGAAAGTTCTTTTTGAAATATGAAATCTCCCAAATTTTTCTAATTTTGTTTTGTACATAAAAATACATATTTAACCTTATTTATGAATGAAAAATTAATGAGTCGTTTAATTTTTGACAATAATTTTAGAATTGTATTTATATGTGATGAGTACCGAACGGCTTCAAGTCTCGGATGGAACTAGCAATGATAATCCTACCAACAAACTTGTCAAATTGTCACAGAATCATGACAAGTATTGTTGTATCAAATCATGCTCTAATAATCCAGGTTCAGAAAATATTAGCAGCAGAGCAAGTAAGGACAAATGTCGGCGTCCACCTACATTTAAATTACAAGAAGGGAATTGGGAAGTAACCCTCGACTGGATTCAGAGAATATGTTCCTCATCCTGGGGTCAAACATTTAACCCAGGAGTTGTAAGTGTAGTATTTCCTGTTGCGAAAAAATGATAATTTGTAATATTTCTCCACTGTAGAATTATAATGTGTTGGTCATGATATTTTTCCAGGATGAAGTATGTGCTGAACATTTTACTGAAGACTGCATTCAAAAATCTGACACTTTCATTCTCAATGGGAAGAAATACTCTGCCCCGAGGTCTAAGTTGACCTGGGCCTTGCGGTCAAGTGCCGTTCCAACTATTTTTAAGCCCTCAAATCTTCCAGGACCTTCATCAGATGCCTTATCTATAATTAGCAGTACATTGTACGTGTCATTTTTACTCTCAAGTAATAATGTTTTGTATATCCATTTGTACTCGGAAATCGTGGGTGTAATATATTAAATGACTGGATTTTTAATAGGGTTGGGGTTAGAGATCCAATAGCATCAACATGGTACTGGTGCGAAACGTGTGGAAATATTTTACAAGAGACATCACTGGAAACTCACTTGGAGAATTCAGGTCGAACAAGGAACCAATTATTCAGGTATGTTTGTTATAATCTGGTATTCATTAAAGGATTTTCCGAATTAAAAAATTAATGCCAATCCTTGAAATCCCACTTACAGGGATCAAAATGAGTCAAAGACAAAGACATCCAGTTACATTGGCCATAAGATTGTAATTATACGTTCACCACCTGTGGTCAAAATTCTTAAACTCTCGGACTTCCAAATCGCATCTATTTTATCCAAGACTGAGAAACGACCACTAAGGTCAAGGACAAGGCAAATCTACTTTGAGGATGGTGACTTGGAAGATGAGGACAATAATATCTGTAAAGGTGTGGAAATTGGTTCAAAGGCATTAGAACATACTGGTCATCAGATTGGGGTCAAAATTGCTCGACTCTCGGATTTCCAGATTGCATCTTTTTTATCCAAGAATGAAAAACGACCACTAAGGCCAAGGACAAGGAAAATTTATATTGAGGATGGTGACCTGGAAGAGGATTACAAGAATATAACTGGGGCACATCGGTCAAATTCATCCGAAAACACCGGTCATGATATTGGGGTCAAAGTCCATAAACTCTCGGATTTCCAAATCGCATCTATTTTATCCGAGGCTGAAAAACGACCACTTAGGTCAAGGGCAAGAAAAGGTTATGTTGAAGATGATGACCTTGAACTGGAACATGTGGAGGGGAATAAATCTGTGGCAAACGGATCAAAGGCATGCGAATACACTGGTGATAAGATTGCAAGGAGTTCATCACCAGGGGTCAAAGTGGCTCGCCTCTCGGATTTCCAAATTGCATCTATTCTATCAAAGACTGAAAAACGACCACTAAGGCCAAATACAAGGAAAATTTACTTTGAGGATGATGACCTGGCAGGGGAGGGCATGGATAAACCTGTACCGAAATTACAAAAATCCATCCGAAACAAGGGCAAAACAATGAGTCAACGGGAGGCTATTGATGACAACTTTATGGCTACTCGTCATGATCCTGCAAAGGTCACAGGTCTTATGGCCCAGGCCAAAAGGAGGTCAAGATCAAGGATTGAAACTCCACCCATATTCTTCTGTCTACTTTGTGTTTCACATGCATTCCGAGACAGATTCAAGTTAACTCATCACATGAGGTCAATCCATATGGACCAAATTACCAAAACTTTCAAATGCCCTCATTGTCCAAAGTCCAAGCAAAATTGCACGTCTGTAAAGGCCTTCAACAACCACTATAGAAGACTTCATCTGTATCGCTCTTCAGGATTCTGTCCTGTCCCAAAACGTGAAATGATGGTCAAAAGGGATCCATTTAAATGTGACCAAACTGGTTGTAACTATGTTTGCCGACTGGAATCTAAAATCAAAATCCATAAAGAAATGCATGAAATGGGATTGATTGAACCCTCTTCCGTGGCTAAACGAGAGGAAACCTCAGTGCTGGATACAGAGGGAAGGTCATTTGTCTGTACAATTTGTAAAAAGTCTTTTAAACGACGAGATCATCTGAGGGCTCATGCAAAAGGCCACTTGAAGCTATCACCCTTCACATGTAAATTCTGCAATGCAAAATTTGGAAGAAAGCATTCCCGGGACAGCCATGAAGAACTTCACTGGAATCGTCCAACCATAAATTGTCCAATATGTCATGGTAGGTTATCCAGAGCCTCCTCCCTTCCCAAACACATGAAAACATGTCATCCTAAAGATCCCAGATGTAAGAAGTCATTTATTCTGAGGAAAGGGATTCTTCGAATTAAACCGATGATCAAAAACGAAAGTGAAGACGTCTCCAGCCCTCAAAATGGAAAGCCGGTACTTCAAAATTCTTCCAACTCGTCCAGCACTGACCCCCAATTCCCTCATAAGCTCATGCCGACCCCGATGTTTGAAATTATACCTAAACCAGAAATAAATGAAACGACTGGAGATTGTACCCAAGAAGAGGTTGGCCTTGACCTTGACCTTGAAAATAAATCTTCGAAGAAAAATCAAAATGAGACAGATCTACTCCAATCCTCCGACATGGAATCGGACGCAGTAAAACTCGAGATTGAGAAGTTGATTGGCCCAATCAAAAATCAATACAAGCTGAGTCAGGTCAAACACAAGTGCCACATTTGCTCAAAGGTTTTCCGTCGAGCATTTCCTTTTCAAGTTCATTTGGAAACTTTTCATGGAATTCGTGACCCCTGGAATAAGGGTTATCAGGATAAGAAGGAACTTAGTCCACAAGTCGAAATTGTTACATCCTGTGGTGTTTGCGGATTCAGTTCAAATGACCCCATGGCCTTAAAGATTCATACAAAGTCTCACTTCCCTGTAGGAAAGAATTTTCCATGCCGAATTTGTGGGATTCGATTTACAACGGAGGTGAAGGTCAATGCTCACATCAAGATCATCCATGAAGCCCCAAGGGAACATCATTGTTCATCCTGTGGAAAAGCCTTTGTTAATTCTGAAAGTCTTAAGTGTCATATGAAACAGGTGCATTCAGAGGCCTTCAAAGGCCAATTTAATTGTTCTGATTGCGACAGCAAATTTCAGTCATTGGGTGGACTCAAAAACCATATAAAAACCACTCATTCCAAATCTGTTGAGACATTTAAGTGTCAAATTTGTTCGGAGACTCTTGCGACTCGACAGTCATTACAGCGACATATCCGTAGAGTTCATATTAAGAGTGATGTTAAGGATGAGGTCAAGGAGAGTTCTAAATCCGAAGAGAGTCTATTCCTTTAAGAAAGTATGTGATTTCAATCAGGTGCCGTGACCCTATAGGCTATCTCAAGGCCAGTGAGCTTCTTCCTGCTCCGCTATCCTGTTTTTGTGTAAATAATTGTATTATTCATGTTTTGATTTTGAATCATTCGAGTTAATAAAAATGATGGTAAAATTACAAAATGTTTTGTATTTTAGTTTAAAATAAAATTCGAAACTTTAGAAAATCAACTTTCTAAACTTGCTAAATAAAACCTATCTGCATCCCCTACTGTAAAAAATATGTAAATTTAATAAAATTGTATAATTTAATGAATACACAAAATAAGTTTTATAATTTAATTCAATTTTATATGAATTAGCATAAAGGAAGTTTGCACAATCCAAAATCTGCATAAATCTTTCCATACAGTAAGAGGCCACGAACATTTTTATATTAATTATGATTCCGGGTGTCTGTCTCCTCAATAACAATATTGGCATGGATCTCCGGACATCAACGTCGTTTGCTCATACAAAATGTAAGCATTGTTGTTGCAATGATTGACATTGAATCAACATTTTACAGGATAGTGATAATTTTAATCTTCTTGATGAATATTATTCATAAAAGACGCAAACATGTTGGGGTAAAAGGGTCTCAAGGACCATGCACTTTTCCCCAGTGCATAACTGAGATACATAAACTCGACTTTAATGTAGCTTATGGCCCTGCTCACCTCGTGCGACTCAAAATAAAGTGTGCTGAAACCCAATTTTATTAACTTTCTTTGTCCACTTATTGGGTTTGAAGCAGTTATGGCAAATCGGAATTAACTATATAAACATGGGCAATTTCGTGAATTAAATCATCCTTGAACTTTGAGTCAGTTTATCTTTATTTCTTTGAAAATACTTTGCCAATCCAAAACTAATTTCAACAAATACAAAGAATTTGATCGCCATAATGATCAAGGTCTTACTCGTCCTTAGCTTCGCCATGTGCATGTACGCATGTATGCATACAGGCCTGATTGTGCTTTCATGCACAGGGTCACCAGGGGCAAATGGAGCTCCTGGTACTGCAGTGACTCCGACAGGAGGAGCTGGGGGTGATGGTGGTTATGGTGGTCTAGGGGGACTATTTTGTTCAGGTGGACCAGGAGGTAATGGTGGAGCTGGATTTGGTAATGGAACTGGAGGTGCAGGAGGTAACGGTGGAGTTGGAGCAGCAGGATTTCCAGGCGGAGTTGGTGGAGCTGGAGGAGTTGCTGGTGCCGGAGGTTCAGGAGCAGGTGGAGCTGGAGGAAATGGTGGAGTTGGAGGGCTTGGAGTAGGTGGGGCTGGTGGTAAAGGTGGAGCTGGAGGGCTTTCAGGTTCAGTCGCTGGAGCGGGCGGTAAAGGTGGAACCGGTGGGGCCGGAGGTGGTGGGTCTGTCGCAGGATCTAATGGTGCTGCAGGGGGCCAAGGAGGTCAAGGAGGTTGTGGACATGGTGGTGGTGCAGGTGGTGTTGGAGGAATTGGTGGAGCAGCTTCAGGTAGGCAATGTATACATGGTAATACACTCAAAAGCATCTCGAACGTTTGCTTGTATTACAAATTAACTTTCATAGGATTAAACCATAATGGAGGAGCAGGAGGTTTAGGAGGTCAAGGTGGAAATGGAACAGGGAGTGTCCAAACTGGTGGAGCGGGTGGTGCTGGTGGTGCAGGCGGGGGTAAGACTGGCACAGGAGTCGTTGGGGCTTGTGGGAACGGGGGTAATGGTGGGATCGGTTGTGGAGCTTCAGGTGGGGCTGCTGGAGCTAAAGGGGGAATCAATGGCTGTACCGATGGCCTCCTCGGCGCTAATAATGCAGGACTATGTTTCTGTTGAAAAGTAAGGACATGTGCTCGCCTCTTAAGGGCCATTGGCACATTGGCATTCTGACCTTAGGTCGTAGTGCAATTTAGTCTCTAATTTTACAAGTATAATGTGTAATTTTGATTCAATCTGAATTCTCTTCTAATTCGATCCTTTGTGGAATTCAATAAATAAAATGACACTTAAAATTCCAGCTCTGTGTATTCTAAATTCGTTATAACTTTGATTCATGAATGCCTAATGGCGACTTGTCTGAGCATCGGGTCGGGGACTTACATTTCCAGCACGTAAGGTCGAGAAGATCTGATGAGCTAAATGGAGTATTAAATCATCAGGTAATTGTGTGATTGGCTGCGGAGCATCAGGCGGGGCTCCAGGAGTTAAGGGAGGAGTCAATGGCTGTATTAATGGCCTCATCGGCTCTAATAATCCAGGACCATGTTTCTGTTGAAGAATATATACATAAGGGATTTGGCCATTGACAATCTGACCTTAGGTCCTAATACAATTTACTCTACTTTAATTTTATCTTCTCAACATTTTGGTTTTCGTTGCAATTGCTAACAAAATGCTATTCGAATCTAAAAATTCTCAGTTTACTAAACACGAAGTGTATACATGTATTATTGGCATGCTTAATAAAAATGATTTTTATACCAAATAAGGCTTTTTGTAGTACAATTATTACGAAGCAAACGCCATTGTAAGCAGTTGGTCCATCAACGTTGTTTGTCGTGTTTCTACTCGAGGGTGACCTCAAGTGGGAAGGGAGCGGGTGTAGTCCTCTACTGCATGATAGTCATGATACCTTGGGGAACTCAAACACCACTTGAGACTTCCAGCAGAGAATAACTTGAGTCCATTGAGGAACGTGTCCGTATCTGCATTCCATAATCGTAGATTGACCTCAATTTCCTCTTCAATTGATAAGATGGCATGGCGAATCTTTCTTATTTTCCTCTCATTGAAGTCAAATGCCTCTTGGAGTCCCATAAAATTCTCTGCCATTATGGAGTAGATGACATTGATTCGACAACCCTCCTAGAACTCTACCCTGAAGCTATAAGGGCATCATTCACGTAAGCGTAAGCCGTTTCAAGACAGACCTCGATGAAGAGAGGATGATTGACCTGGTCCTCGGTCAAGTCCAATCCAGTCAGATTTTCATACATGATATAGAAACCATTCGTTAGGCCATTACCCATTACGGAACCGGAGTTTCTCGTACTCTGAAATCTGCAATAGTTGGGATTTTGTTTGCACTTTGGAGGAAGTTATGTGCTCTTGACAGCTCATTCGAATATTTCTCATGGATTCAATAAAGGACTGTAACAATTGGAAGGCCTTGTCTGTCCGTCCGTCTGTCTGTCGGTCTGTGTGACCCCTCTTCTTAGCGAAAATAGGGCCACTTTACATTTGTTTAGCAGCGACCATGAAAAAAAATGGCCCACTTATATTTTTTTAAGTTGTAAAACGGCCTAGGGGTTATTACTAGCATTTGATATTTTAGTTGTGAAGCAGTCAGGCTTGTTTATGGACATTTGTAAGATATTCTGGTTCAGTTGGGAAGCAGTCTGGCTTGTTTATGGACATTTGTATGATAATCTGGTTTAGTTGTGAAGCAGTCAGGCTTGTTTATGGACATTTGTAAGATATTCTGGTTCAGTTGGGAAGCAGTCAGGCTTGTTTATGGACATATTTTGGTTCAGTTGGGAAGCAGTCTGGCTTGTTTATGGACATTTGCAAGATATTCTGGTTGTCGGTCGCAGCTTGCCACCACAGGTGGCAAGTTTATTAATTATGATTTGGGGTGTCCCCTCAAACCCATATGTTGGATTGGGCCTCCTGGACAATATATAGTTTTATCGACCGCCCAGAATGTAATTTAAGCATGGTTTTACTGATTATCATTGAATCACTATTTTAAAAGCTAGTGATATTTTAAATCATTCATAAAAGACGCAAACATGTTGGGGTAAAACGGTCTCAAGGACCATGCACTTTGCCCCGGTGCATAACTCAACTGCATAAACTCGGCTTTAAAGTAGCTTATGTTCCTGCTAGCCTCGTGCACCTCGAAATAAGTGTGCTGAACCCTAATTATACTTCATTCCTTGTTTACTCAATAGAACCACTGGGTTTGAACTCATGAATGAAGAATCAAAATTAACTATATAACCATGAGAACTTTTGAAAATTAAAGCATCATTTACCGTTGAGTCAAATTTTTACATATTAAAATACTGTGTATAAATCTAAAAAAAATTGTAACGAAATCAGATTATTTGATAACCATGATGTCTAAAGTCTTATTCGTCCTCAGTTTTGCAATCTGCATGTACGCATGTATGCATGGAGCCCTCGTTCTTGCATGTACAGGGTCACCAGGAGCAAATGGAGCCCCTGGTACTGCAGTGACTCCGGCCGGAGGAGTTGGGGGTGATGGTGGTCTAGGGGCAACAGGTTGTTCAGGAGGACCAGGAGGTAATGGTGGAGCTGGATTTGGTAATGGAGCTGGAGGTGCAGGAGGAAACGGTGGAATTGGAGCAGTTGGATTTCCAGGTGGAGTTGGTGGAGCTGGAGGAGTTGCTGGTGCTGGAGGTTCAGGAGCAGGTGGAGCTGGAGGGAATGGTGGAGTTGGTGGACTTGGAGCAGGTGGATTTGGTGGTGCGGGTGGAGCTGGAGGAGATTCTGGTTCAGTCGCTGGAGCTGGTGGTAAAGGAGGGATCGGTGGGGCCGGAGGTGGTGGGTCTGTCGCAGGATCTGCTGGAGCAGCTGGTGGTGGAGGCGGCCAAGGAGGTTGTGGTCACGGTGGAGGTGCAGGGGGTGTTGGAGGAACTGGTGGAGCAGCTTCAGGTAGGCACTGTATACATGGTAATTTAAAGCAACT
>JAQIYE010000643.1:0-11343 GCA_034699765.1 Xenyllodes armatus
CAGAAAATATGATATTTTTGAAAAAATTTCTCCGGGATCCTTCCTCGCTTTTGATCGAAGTTGTCACCAAAGTGATCATTTCCTATTATTTTACTTTCTCCAAGGATCTGGAATTTGATACCAAGTTTATCTCAAGTTCCTCATCCCGGTTTAGAAACATCGTTGAACTTCTCGGGTTTCATTCGTATTGGTGAATACAGTAATAAGACGCTTCCCAATAAAAAATATTCCTTATACCAACAACATTAACCAACTAATTTTGTTGCTCAAGAGTTCTTTCTTCGATAGAGAATGTCTACCAAGAGGGGTTCTCCAGGAAAGAGTCCAAGTCCAAAGGGACCCATGACACAACCTGACTCAGGCCGAGGTCAAGGCTCTCCTAAAAGTCCTAAAGGAAAACCTAAAGGAGCCTTCGTTCAACCGGTAATCAGGAAATGCAGACTTTGACAATAATAATTTCTAAGTTTTTGTCAATTTTGAACATAGCATCGATTGACCTAACATGACCCATAGTTTAAAATGCGATTATCTCCATTTGCCTTTCTTTTCATTCAAGCCGGCACCCAAAAGAGAAGAGTTTCATCGATACCTTGAGCGGACTGGAGTCATTGAAGCCCTAACTGGAGCCCTCATGAATTTGTATGATGAACCAGAAAAACCAAAGAGTTCAATTGATTATTTTTTGGATCGACTCTCCCCTGGAGATCAAATGCAAGAGGAACTCAAAACTCTACAAAATGAAATGTTGGATCTTGAGGCTCAGGTTAAGATTGATTTATTATTGACTAAAATAATATTAATCGTTACATCCACGAGCTACCCCATAAAATTGACCTTTGACCCAAGACCCCATGATGCCATCCCTCCACCTGTCACACTTCAATTTGTCAAATTCAATCTTATGAATTGAATTGACGTGGGACATGTTTGCTAATTCCAAATTTCTATTTTGTAAAAAATATATATTTAGTTGGGCCCATGCTGATTGAGTTCCGTCTTACTTGCCTGCGTCATTTCTTTTATTGGATTGAACTCATTGTTCTTTATTTTTTTACAGTTGGGAGACCTGGAAAGTGAGAATGCTGAAATGAAGGGAAAGCTCAGGATGTTTGAGCTCAAGGATGAGTTGGAGGGAGAAGGGCATGAATGAGGCATGGATGGACATGGAGAAGAATAAATTCCTAAATAATTTTAACTTGATTATAGTTATAGGAATATTTAATATTAGATCTCATATTTCTTAAGACTATTACTGATCAGTAGAATTTATATACACAAAATAAAATAAATTGTAATTATATTTGTTCCTTATAATCTGCCGATAGTCTTTTAAATTAATTCGAGTTTGAGCCAAATTTGTAAAATTTTCTAAATTAGAGGTATGGAGATATCAAGCCTGACGTTACTCACTATTTCATAGCAATATTACTATAATAAAGTACTAGTTCTAAAATAGTTTAGTAGGAAGGGAGAAGCATAATTTGAACCAAGGATGACAATTACGGATGAACAGGTTACGAGCAATCCTTATACGAGGCAGCGAAACCCATATGTGGAATATTCTTGATTTGAACTATATTATGGACTGAAATGCTAAATGGAATGTCTATTTAAATACGTTGTTTACAATTTAGCTCTTCGTTTTTTTATTTTAAAATGAATTTGAGCTACGTTATGATAGGATCAACACTACAGTTTCAACGAAAAATTCATTTGTAATTATATAGAATCCAATTCCCATGCCCCACGTATTTAGTAAACCACTTTTATTTAGAAGCAACACAAATTTTACTGCTTGACCTTGACCTTAGTGGGTCATTTTTAAAGATACAAGTGCTAGAAGTAAGCTATAGTATACTGTATCATAGGATGACCTTAATAACATTAAATTCTTCTCTAGGTGATGATAATTTTGGTAAATCTTGCTCTTGGAGAATTTAACTGGAAGAGAAAAAAACGTTGTTTACTATTATCTTAATTTTCCTTTGGACGGGATTTGACCTTGACCTTGTCATCATCCTTATCCTTTGGGACTGAAGTCGTCTCCTTTGGATCCTCGTTAATTGTTTTCAAAGGAGCAGACTGGGTTTTTGGAACCCCAGATCCTTTGACTTGACGTTCTTCGGGGATCCCCGTGCCACTTTTTACCCGAGGAACTTTGGCCTTGACCTTAGGAGCCTCACTTCGTACTTGACTCCCACCTTGAGTCCCTTCTTTCTTGGGATCATCCTTGTATGTTTGTAATGGAGCAGAGTTGGTTTTGTGAGCCTTCTTGGCCTTGACCCTTCGCTCATCGAGGGCCGTCTCACTTTTTGGACCATGGGCAAGTTGAGTCTCAGAGCCTCCTCCACCCATTGACCCTTCCTTCCCTTGTCCTTGTCCACCTTTACCTTGGCCCTGACCTTGATTTTTACCAACCCTCTTCTCAATCCTTAGAGCATTGATAGGATTCAATTTCTCTTTCTCTTGAGCCAAATCCAACGGCTTGACCTTAGATCCCCTTTTCTCAGGTTGAGCTCTCGTAAGCTCTTGAAGATGAGACAGTGATACTCCAGTTGGAAGATCTCTGGCCAATCTTTCCCGAGCCTCAGCCTCCTCCTCCTCCTTTCGAATTCGAATTTCATCAACTGAAGGACTCAACAAATCCTGTTTTTGCTTCCCTTGATTCACAAGATAAAGTCCATTAAATTTAGTCATGAGTTTAATGAGAGCCCATGGATTTTTAGAAATCCCTTGAATGGATTCAGCTGAACCACACATTTGTGGATTATCTGAAAATGCTCCACGAATGTCTGTGAAATCATCAGTAGCACGAATCAGAAATTTTTTCCCCAACCAATCAATCCCATTCCTCCGCTCACGAATCACAGAGGCCTCAAATTTAGTTTGTTGAAGGTAAATGAGTGGGATGACGGGATACTCGAGGTATTGACCTGGGAGATGAAGACTTGGCCTCACAGTTCGAAGGAGGAAGTAGAGGAGTTTTCCAACAACAAGGGGTAGGAGCATGAAGAAGAAGACTTCAACACTGAAGGCATCTCCAGTATAATTGGATAACCATCGGGGGTCAAGGGATCCATCAGGTCGACGGTAACTTTGAAGGATTTCAACGGGATCAAGGACTGGGGTCCCATCCTTTTTGAGAGTTTTCTTCAAGTCTTCATTTCGAGTTTCGATCAAGTAATTGATTTTTTGAAGGTCTTGATGAAGTCGAGTCATGCCTAATTGGAAGAGGAGATGTGAAGGGTTATCGAGGTCAAAGGTCAAATTCGAAAATTATTTGGAAATATCAATTATTCTTCTTAATTGAATATGAATTAAGAAATATGAATATGGGTTCAGGGATGAAACTTACATTGGGATGGAGCCATGGGATATATAAAGGATGGGATTTTATCACCGGGATAAGCATTACATCCAAGATCAAGACGAGCAAAGTTTACCTCTGCACTAAAATTGGCCGTGGCCCTTGGGGCTCTTGAGATTTCATGAAATAAGACTCCGATGAGAAGAAGGGGCCATTTGAACTTTTTCATTTCTCTTCGTGCCATTTTAACAAAGAAATCCCTAGCGTTTAGTAACAAACAGTAGTTGTTGTTTTTAAAGAAACGATTAAGCTGGATGACAAAGGATTGGGGAACTACTTTTTTCGAAAACTTTGCAGGATTAACAAACGTTAAATTAGCTTTTTCCTGATATCGACATACAAAGACCCAAGGTATAGCAGATTACGCACTAGCATGTCGATGAAGTTAGGTCAAGTTAGTTGACCAGACTTAAAATTAAATTTCATCAGTGTGTTACCTTGTGAATTATTATCAAGGGATCTCTACATATATGCTGGTCTCGTAAGGACGGTGTGACTCCAATTACTTGGATTTAATTTCATGAATATAATTGTCAAGTACTTAAGGACTTACCCGTGCCCGTTCATGCAAATTTTGAAATTATGAAAAAGTACTAAGAAATTACAGGTTGATGAGTATAAGTATAAATGGTCATTGTTTTCCAGTACAATGTCATTAAACCTCGTGATTAAATTTCAGATTCATCTCTTGACCCATGTCTTATTCGATAAAGTATTTCCATTTGTTTAAGAAATCATTTATTAAATCGTCTTGACTTCAATTAACAAATAACAAAGGGTCAGATTCTTGAAAGAACTTAAAAAGGATTCCAAATTCGAAATTCCAAAAGTTGAAATCGGGCTGAAACAAGTTACATGCATACCTGAAATGTTTTAAATAAGAAATAATATTATAATTTCCAAACATTTCCACTAGAAAAACATCAACATTTTTTAAACTTGTTAAAGAGAAATGGACTCACAGCCATAAAGACATCATGGACACATTGACCAACATCGACAAAAGCTAAACATTTAGGATCATCCTTCTCCTTGACCTTGTCACCTTTTTAAGTTTTGAGATAATTATATGACCCAAAGAATCAATAATTATTTAGCATTTATGAAACCATAATTGTGACCCATCTCACTTGTCACCTGGAAATTTTTATGTAACCTTACCATGATCCTTAATACATTTATCTACACCCTCAATCAGGGGCTTTGATACTTCTGCAGGCATCGATGCCTCTATAAATTTTAGAGCCTTCTCATGATTTAGTCTGCCATCAGGGGTTAGCTAAGAAAAATAACCCTAGGTCAAAGGTCAACATCTCCTCTAAAATACAATAAAATCACTTAGTCGTTACAACTTACCATATCTTTCTTCTCTAGAATACATGTGCCAAAACACTATTGGGGAGATAACAAAAATTAATCCAAAATTATTTCTTTAAAATCTGAAATATTCCAGTTTGGTTAAAACCAACCGAAAGTTTTTCAGCTGGAATTTTCCAAAGAGACTTGATCCCAGCCAGTTCCAAACAGTCAGCAATTTCTGCTTTTTGATGATCCGTAATTTTAATCTCATGTCCCTTACATGTCACTTCCTCTTGTGCGAATGAAACCTAATGAACCCATCAGTTTAAAATATGAAGAAATTGATGAAATATTATCAAAATAAACATTTTAACAAATTAACCTTACATTTAATATCCAACATAAAAAAATCATGAAGAAATTAATCTTCATGGAACTCTTGAGTCCTATCATCTCGTTGGGTTATAAATTGTACTAAAATAATGTTAAAATGTTCCCGTTTGAACAAAATTTTGAAAAAATCAGGCCTAATATACAATTATTTTGGGAATTTTACCACACGAGTAAAAAATTATCGAGTATTGACTTATATTTATAGAAAATCTCGTACAATTAATTCCAACAATGGAACTCTCAGACTTTAATGTGAGTTCTTTAATTATGGAGAAATGTGTCCCTATAGCTGTCATATTAAGTTAGGCCTTCATTGTCTAAAAATTGTGAACATCCAAAACTAGACAAGGGCGTGGGATTAGAGTTGTCTCATATCTGTATAATCATAAATTGCTAAAAGTTTTGTGAAACACAATTTTAAATTCCTTTTAATATTTTTCAGTAAAGACCAAATAATAATTTTAACGGTATGGTTCAGCTAACTAGTGCTTCCTGTATTGTATTCTGGAGGGTAAATTTGGTACTTCGTTCGTGTGAGGTCTGCTGCTGACCTTGAGTGACTTAAGAAGATTATGATTTTGAAATAAATGTTTTTGATAACCGTAATAATTAAAGTTGGTTTCCAATTTTATGTTACATGTATAGTTTTGTGAATTAAATCTCAGAGACTTAATTGATACTTTCATCCCTGATGCACCCAGCCAGATAGCCAATTTCATTTGAGCCTTTGTATTTCAAGTTTGCAAAAATGCTACTTTGTAGTAATTGTTATTATCATCATATTTAGATTATTCAAGGATTGCATGTCTTTTGTATACATAAATTCTCCAGCCGAATTTTTATAAGAATATGTACATTTAGCATTAGTATATAAAATATTCAGGAAGGTTTCAATTATAATTTTGAATAATTTTAATAATGATAGACCCCATAAATCGTCCCGGTGCAAACAATGGTTTCCTGTTGAGAAGGTCCAAAACAATACATTTTTCAGCCAAAGCAGATGCTCCGCACATATCTTTTTATGTTAAGAATTGCATTTATTTTTACATTAACAAATGTCCGAGTGGCAAATGAATCTACTCCAGCATCCCAAAGACACTTGACCCCAGCCGTTGGTCCTGACCCTGACCTTTGAGCCAGTATGACATTAACAACCAATTTATACCGTGGAAAGGTCACTTCCCTTGCTGAACTCAGGAGGTTGTCGGATAATTCTTTGGTCAGGTCATGAACTTCATTTGAAGAATAGATTTTGTCATGTAGAGTTTCCTCCAAGACCTTTTGAATTCGATTCCCAATGAGTCCAGGTCGAAATTTAAGGTGGTATGGTGGAAAAAGAAGGGTAAATCCTTGGTCCTTTCGAGCCTGAGGAACCTGTTCACCTAAAAAATTAGGAAGCATAGCACTGATGAGCTGCAGCGCTTACAAATTGACCTCCAATTACTGTAACAGTGTTGTTACCTTGTTTTTCGACTCCCCTCAACCCTTGAGATTTCGAAGGGACTGGGGCTGTACCCATTTCCCTCAACTCAAAATCACGTAAACTTGAGGAAATGTCAAGGTCAGACCATGTTGAGTCCTCATCTGTGGTCCTTGTTCCTGGAAGGGAGAGTGGAGTACTCTCATGTGTATCCCCGAGTCTCTTATTCATCTTTGTGAAATTTTAACAAGTTGAGAGGTTGAAGACAATTGATGTTTTAAAAATGTATTTTGAGTGCCCTTTTAGAAAACCTAAAAATGAAAATGTGAAAGTAATTCAGGTATAGTATTATCCTCTTTGGACAATTTTTCCGAGTCAGATAAAAAGTTTGATCTATAAATTTCCCCAAAGAGGGTTGAGTGGGCAGGTCAGTATCATGTTAGCCCATGAGATTTAAGAAAGTTCAATTTTATTCTTAAAAACCAGGAACAAAACCTTAGCCTAGCTGGATAAGGTCCATAATTTGTGAAATAAATCGTTAAAATAACCAAGGTCGTCAAGAGGGGTCAAATAAATGGAGCACGCTGAGAACTTTACACAGAAGTGCAATTTTATGGTCATACAAATGACAAACAATTTTAATAATTCCATTTAGAAATTCACAAAAGTTATACCAAAAAAATAGCAAAATCCAACTTTTTACAAAAATGTTTTAAAGCTTTTAAGAGCCATTGGGTTGTTGTCCATGAACCCGAGTAAAATCAAATTGTCTCCTCCAACATTTACATGAGCCAGGGATAAGGAACCAATCATAAAATAATCGAACTTGAAAACAACCAATTTGATCTACTCCATCACATTGAGGTGGGATTTTATTAGATCCTTGTCCTTGTGCCCTTGACCTTTGACCCTTACTCCCTCCTCCTCCTCCTCCTCCTCCTCCTCCAACCCTCTCAGTCATAAGAACCTCATTCCCATTCACATCTCCAAAGGGTGAGACTTCCCTTGTACTAAGACCCAGGTCTGACCCAGGTCCCCCAACCTCAATATTATTTGCTGGAAATAAAGATGCTGAAGTAGGAAAAGCAGAGTCTGGATAAAATAATTCTGCAACCAGGAGTGATTGCCATCGGGGTGAAGTACGACATGATCCATCCATGTAATAACATTTCGTCTCTGTACATTTTGTCACCTCAACGGTTTGGGTAAAATAACCTTCACGTGGGATTTGTACAACATAACGCCATGCCCCTTCATGATTCCTTGCAAATACTGGGGTCAAGTACTCTGCGGATGAAGGGCATGGGGTTGGTGGTAATTGTTGGGCGGATTGACCTGCACCAGCACCCTTGAGATGAAGACCCTCTAACATCATTCCAGTTTTAGATTCTGCAGATACAGGTTGTTGTTGAAGGATCATTGTTGAGGGATGTTGTTGTTGATGATGATGGTGACCATGATGGAGTGGGAAACCAGGATGATGTCGTCCTTTTGGTGGAACATGGCGGAGGAGGTAGGGTGACCCTTGATGATGAGGGGCTGGATGTCGGAGTCGATTTGGATGATGAATATGGGGATGGGACTCATGAGATTCTGGTCTTGTTGGGTAAGAATGTGGAGACTTACCCCACATTGCATAGTATAATTTACAAAGTCTGAAAAGAAAAGTCAAGTTAAGTTTTGAGACAGACAAAAGACTGAGAGATCCAAAATGGCTTGAGACCAAAATGACGGATTCGGACTCATTAAGCCACAAAAGACAATGTCCCTTCCAAACAAGATTTGACTCGAGCCGAGCCAGTGACTCAGTGACTCGTAATCATCACTAATTCGTAAGTCATTTTGTCATCATTTATTTAAAGGGTTGGTCACGACTTTGGACCTTTTAAGTTACAATAAAGCCAGTTGGCTTTCTCAAAGTACAGAATGTGCACTTTACCGTGTCCATAAGCGTCGTCATCTGCTTTTTTTGTTTGCAAATGTTTCGTTTTAACTTTTAACACTTGGCTTTGGTTTGTTATATTATTTGTCAAAAATTTGAGTCTATTCTATAAAAGGTGGTCCTGATTGAGTCATTCATAATTCTATTCAGAGCATTATTATTATTGTTCATTCATTGGAACCACATTTTGACCAATCCTTCTGAGAATTTTGATTACTTAAACTTATGAAAATTCTTTGGAAGAAAATTGAAAAAGTTTAGATTCATCCAAGAAATTATTTAGTTGTGCAAACTATGTTTTTCATTACGTCTTATAGCTTTGAAAAGAGACTTTGTTATGAATGCAATCAACAAAATACTTCAAAAAGGTTCAAATCTTCACAATTTTCAACTCACAAGGCTGTACTAGGATTTCCATTCTCACAAAATCTCGTACTTTGTAGACTATTGGGATGCTGATGTTGATGTTGTCTCATTCGTCGACTTGTTCCAATGACCTCAACCCCTACAGGGACCCCGGAAGGGTACCGACCCTCATCTAGGTCAAGAGGACTCTGTTGACCCTCATATCCATAGTCTTCACCCGACCCATGCCCAACCTTTTCTTGTGCTCTTGTAAAATTATCTTGAATGAATTGAAGTTCTGGGTCGAGGATGGGAGCTGACCTTTTCGATCGAAATTTTCTAGAAAAACAAAATCAATGGTCAGTCAATTTTAAAACTTAAACCCCTATGATTTTTTGGCCTTTGAACTTACCCTGAGGTCCCTGGAAGATTTGCATAGGGTTGGAGAGTATATGGATTATATCGAGCTACTTTTGGGAGAGACTTGTCATTTTTGAGGACAGGGAGAGCATGACGAAAGAATTCAAGGGTTTTATTCTTGATGATCTCACTGTAATGAATGAAATCAAAGGATTATGACTAAAGAATTATAGTATTAGTGGAGCATGGAATTTATTGTTTACTTGTTAACCTTCCTGGCTATTGATCCATTCAACCCTTAACTTAAGTCAAGGAACAATTAAAATCAAGAATCAAGTCCAAGTGAACAATACATTTAAGCGGATAATCCGGCACAACAAAGGAAAATGTCTTTTAAAGATTTTGATTCAGGCGATGATTCCTGGTAAAAGTAGATCAATCATCATCGTCATTGATCATAATTGACCTAAATCTCAAACCTTTGAATCCGAAAGCCGGACTTTAAAAAAATAGCTCATCATGAAGTCCCTTCATCTTAAAACACTTGCAATTTAAAATTCAAGACAATTATTGTCATTTATGATAGTTTATTATATATATGGGATATGGTCCATACATGCACATGTGGAGAAGACATTAATTTAAGTGACAGACTGAGCAACTGTTATTTTATTTTTATCAAGCCTTTAAGGCAATTCTGAAATCTCATCTGACTGAACAAAGCGGATACTCAATTGACATTTTAATAAGATGACATTAATATTCAAGGGAAGCGTTTTCTTTGATTGATGGGTCTGATATGAGATTTGAAAGATTTGAGATACTTGTCCCTTCAGAACTTAATTGTAATGATTTATGAACAATTTTTGCCAAAATGTGTCGATGAATTGACTCTACTAAATTTAGATCCTCATTCATTCATTTATTGACCTGAAATGAAAAGAAAGAACTTACAATGGATACGCAGTCCCATCAAGAAACTGATGACCCAAAGGATTTGTTGGAATGTACCCTTTATTCAGATCCCCACAAAGAGTATCAATCCAATTCTCAATATCACTCACTTCTGAAAATGTTCGAATACAAAAGCATAATAATTATGATTTTTTAGCAATGATCAATAGCCAAAACAAGAGGACACAAACTAGCAGATCAGAAGAACTATTGTTTAAAGTAAAAACAAAAAAATTCAAAATCTTTCAACTTGCTCAAACTGCTCAGATCTTGCTTAAATCAAATCACCTGGCCACTTGACAATTTGACCTTGAACATTGGAAACATTAGTGCCTAGCCTAAACTAACCTGGACAAAGTTCATCCGACTCAAGATATGGTGGTGGACGAACTGTAGGTGGACTTGAGTAAGAGAATGATGGATGAGGTGGTGGACCATGAGGATTGAGGCTACGAGTCCGTCGTTTTGGAACCATGACCTTGACCCCATCCGCTAGACTGTCCTTACCTTTGTCCATTGATCTACTCTCAAGTCCCCCAGGGGAATGGAGTGCAGTCCCTCCAGTGATTAAACTGGTGATAATGAGAAAGGTCAATGAGGAGGATAGGAGGAAGATGGATGTACGATTTGACATGGTAGGGAAGAGACTTAAGTTGAAAGTTGTCCAAAGGCTCCCTTTGGACTCTGAGGAGGAAGTGGAGGTTCGATGAGATCCTACTAATTTTACTTTTTCATTCATTAAGGTCAAATTGAGCCCGGAGGAGCTTTGGTTCTGTTTTTCCTCTCCCTCATTTGACCCCGAGACGAGGAGTTGTTGTGAAGAGCTCTTCATGAGGAGGATGACCTCATTCTCGGATTCATCTAATGGAGGACATGAGGATGAGGACATGGTTCCACTTTCATCATCTTCCTCCTGTTGTTGTTGATCTGATACGGGTCTTCTTGTTCTTATGAGCATCTTCTTGTTCATCAAGAACCACGAGCCCCTTCCGCCTCCTCCGTCGGTTTTCCTCTTTGTCTCTGTCTCTAAAAGGACAATCAACAAGTCATGTCATAAATGAATGTCATCTTTTAATGGATGGACTAAAATTATTTACTACTTTACAATCATAAACATACATACATTCATTTGCAGAAATTATCTCTCAAGAGTCCACTTAACTAAAATTATTCTTAGGAAAGCTTAATCAGGCTCAAGGGATAAATAAGGTAGGAACTCTCAGAGATAAAGTAAATTAATGTGCATAAAAGTGCATTGAA
>JAQIYE010000644.1:0-11332 GCA_034699765.1 Xenyllodes armatus
CTAATTGGTAGTGAAACTCAAAATTATGTGGATTGTAACCCCCCTTTGATTGAGCGAAAGCTATATCAAATAAAATTCGATTGATTGATTGATTGAATAGATCACGAAATAGATTAAATTCTCACGAAACCCCTAATTGCGGAAAAAATTCTGGATTAATAAAAACCAGTAGACACGATTTCTAATCCTATACTTGATAACGTTTTTTAGGTAAACAGATATTAGAGTACACAAACATTTAGTGTCCGTTTATTCCTAGCTAAGACAACTTGAAAGAAAAGTTTTCAAAGGAAGACACTGAATGCATACTTAATAGATTGTGGAGCTCATTCTTTTAAAATTTGTCCACCTCAGCAAGCAATAATTTTTCTGGTTGACTAAAAGTTTTGGAAAGATGGATTTCACCCATCCATCAAACTTTTTGCTAAAGTTAATGGACCTACTATAGTACCTACTCATCATCAATCGATCATAATAGCTTTGATGGCAAAAGTTTAGAGGACAAAGGGGACAGCTACTAACAAAAAAATCTGCAAAAGGATTTGGTACTGTGTTGTTTTGACCTTTAAAGGAGCTTTAGTTTAAGATCTATGTATTTTTCAGTGGGTTCCATATTTTAATGTGGATTAGCTGACGCACAAGATTAAACGCATATATGTTTAAAATGAAGTTTTACATAAAAATCCAGTCAACCTAGTAAATATAGCTTACATCACATCTTACTGTCTTCTGAACCCGAGTGAAAGTTTTAACTTTGTCCTTCCTGATAACAATTACTTTTTCAATTATTTTTTCTCAAAGCGTCTGATTAGGTAATTAAATAAGTAACCCATTACTTTTCGATTTAAGGGAAGTTGTTTCTATAAATCTGTTTAGTTCATATATTTATGGCTGATTCTCCTTCCAATGACCTAAAATAATGTCATGTCCAAGTTTAGTTGGGTTAAAAGCTAACTGGTTATGCAGAAAAGTACGAAAGTGACAGGAACCTCATTTCATTTTCTGAGAATTTCCTTGGTCCTTTCACTGCCCGTGAAAATGAAGAGTTCATCCTAATGAAATTTTCTCTGGCTTTGATATTCAAATATTCTGAAGGCAGTGTTGGGGACCCGACGTTTTCCCCTTCTTGTCCTGTCAGAGGATTGTACCATCATTATCCTCCTGCCATGAAGGAGCAAAAGAACCTGGAAAGCAGTCTGTCATTTTATTTCCTGGATCTGATACGATACCTTCAAATTATGTTTCAGACAAGTTAAAAAGGGAAAATTGCAATGGAGAAGTGACATAAACTGACAAAAGTGTAAAGTGAGCACTTTTAAAACTGTGCTCAAGAACAAAAACAATTAAAAATTATTTAATACTGGAAAAAATTGTGGTTTCTAATCTGAGTGAGAGCAAAAGTAAAATGCCGGACAACTCAGAGCTCCTAAAATTGCGAAAAACGTGGAATTTACATTGCAGCTTTGTTTTTGTTTCCCCGTAAGTTATATATTTTTCCTTTTTAATAACACATTTATTTGGCCTAAAAAAGTGCGTACATAACCATAAAATATTCAAGATTTTGCCGTTATTGCTAATTGACTTTTACACATCCTTAAATTAATTACCTTTAACCCATGTTGTCTAAATTGTATGAACCGTGTAAATGAGCATCATCAATATCAACAGCATCCTACCATAGGATGTAAACCCTGAGTCTTTTCATAGTCCATTTCAAACTTATACACCCAAATGCCCGAAGTAGACTGGAAAGCAATGCCAAAAATTAAACTATTTTAGGGCTGATTTAAATTGGACCACTATTGTTTGATTATACGATGTAGTAGCATATATACATATATGTATCCATCATCATTTTCTCTGGAATAAAAGGAATTTCATAGGAAAGTCAAGCTCATCTTATTCACTATTTTCTACCTTTTATGTATTCCGACAGGATTAGATTACTCATTTTGCAGAGACGACATTACATTACTACATGACATACCCTCATACATGAAACCTTGATGTCTCGCATCATTTTTAGACGCTTTGATACTAAAAATCTGAAAAAATTCCATATGCCGATGACATAAAGTAAGGATTTTAAAATATCATCAAGAGTTCGTAATGTTTCCTTTGAAATCCGGACTCCCAAAAGAAATGATACATCACATCTTCCCTTAAAAAATAGATGTTGGAGTGAGTTGGGCCAAAATCGAAAAAAAAGTCATTGGAGCTTTCTTTCAAAGAAGGGCATTGAACAGATCCGTTGTAATTTCTTTTGGATATTCATTCATGTTATTATTATTATAATGATAGGAAAAGAAGATAAGATTAGTAGAGGAGGAGGATGATGATGTTGATGATGGGAGAGGGAGGAATGAGGGGAAAGTACAGAAATGAGGATAGACTTTCTCTCCTTGCCTTGTCTCTCATTCTGACTGAGGCGGAAGAGGAATGGGGTCTCAACTGACTGAAGTGAAAGGATGAAAGGCATGGATGGGCTAATAAGATCAAGAGAGCTCTCAGGATGAGTTTTCCTTCCTCTCCTAACTTAATGCAATGGAATGGAGGATGGACTTCTTGGGACTAAACCCAAGACTTGAAAATATTAGGAAACGGGGTTAAAGGAAGTTAAGAAGAGAGTCCAAAGGAAAAAGGAATTTACAAAACATTGGATTGTTATTTTGGAGAGAGAGAGAGACCATGGATGGAGGAAGGGTGGTTGATGAAGGTCCTGTATAAATACTATTGTAGAGATAGAGACTACCACAAAGATTTTGTTTTGTCTGTACTCAACTGAATGAGTAGAGAAACCAAAGAAATGCATGCATATTTCAGTCTGTCTGGACTGACTGGACAACTTATTCTGGACCTTCTCTCTAGAAAGGTTAGAAAACTTGTAGGGTCGTCGGGGTTTGTGAGCCAGACAGGAGAGGATTCTGTAAAATTAAAGACTTTGAGAGAATTCAATGGGTTGGAGGGTAAGTTTTAGTTTAGTAGTAGGGGCAATTGGTCCTGGGTCCTCTTAAGGGTATCATGCATTGATTCTGGCTTACTGCCCAGTTTAGACAGGACATCCAACAATTTGTTCTTCTCAAATGTTCCATTAGAGGACTATCATCTTCTTGTTTACAGTCACAATTTTACCTCCCTCAGGATATTGTTTCATGCAAACTGAGCTGGGACTCTCGTCTTCATGGGGTCAGGAAGGATTATCTGAATTTTCAATTTACAGTCAGAGACTCATTATTATTAGGGGATTTTATAGTGACAAAGCCCACAATGCTTGTTTAGCCGTACCACGCAAATAGAAGTACTGACCAAAAAACCTAAATTTTAACATTTAATTATTTAATTTCTTAAAAATAAAGTGAGCATTTTACTTATCGGTAGGATACAAAGGAAATGTAACCTAATAACCTAATGTATGCAAATGTAACCTAACATTACAAAATCCTATTCTCTATTTTTAAATGAAACACGCTAAGATCGCGCCGGTTAGATACCTCCTAAATTATAAAATAAAACAAAATGAGCTCTCGGGCTCAATTACTCTGTCAAAACTATATCAGCTTCGATGTATTTTGTTTGAGTCACCGTATTAGTACTTGGTCACCATTAAAGTTACTATAACCACATGTTTTTTTATAATAACAGTCAATCAGAATCAAATAGTTTAGTAAGTTAAGCCCAAATCAATTTGTCATTTGAAAAAAAAATTCCCTTGATGAACTGAAGTCACTCATCCCACCCCTACTGACCCACAGAGAAACCCTCAAACTTTCACTCATCACCCAACGAGAACCCGCAAGCGTGTGTGCCTCCTTTTGGATAAAACGAACTCATGGAATGGATGTATGATGTGGTGAGCTCATTCTCAAGCTTTGCAGGTAGTTATTCCATGGAAGTTGTTAGTAGAGGAGAGACCAAGAGATTTTAGGAACTTTTGGAAAATTTCTCGGAAACTGATTTTGTTGGAGGATGAAAAGGGTCCAGTTTGTCTCCTTGAGAGAGAAAGAGGACTCTAGAATCGTATCAGTGTGCCCCAGGCACAAGTTGAGATCGGATCCTTTCCTCAACAACCCTTTCATAAACTTTCATTTAGGTTTTCACAAGAGAAAGTGACCAGAGTAGGCCACCCCGTCGTGTATTAAGTATGTGGACAAGATGAAAACTAACTTTCTTTTCCTATTGTGTTGGTGGTGCTTGGAAAGTGGTTTTGGGCTGCCGGCAGTCATTAAAATTGGTGAGTGAATCAGGAAATCTATCATCATTATTGACTATTAAGACTATTTCCTTGTAGACCGATCTATTTAGTTTTACTTCTATCTGAAGCCTTTTTTTTGTTTTGGGTTGTTCAAGGGCAAACTGCAAGAGTATGATTTACACTTGTAAGGGTTCTTTGGGTCTGGGTGTATTTTTGTTTTAATTCGAGTATCGTACGTGATTTCCTATTTGATAAAAGTTTTCTTAACATCTCAGCTTCTTTGATTTCCTTGCAAAATTTTAATAAGTATATTAAACAAATCCATAATTTGTAACTTAGAATATTTTAGATTTGCCTTCTACAATTTGCCTGAATCGGATCGGATCGGTGAAATTTGAGAGATAGTTAAGTTTTGAAACAAAAATGCTTTGAATTTGATGTAGCGTTTGAAATAAATATTGATGTATGGCATCAAGAAATTGGTATTTTGGATTTGCAATCATGTTCTATGGCGGTGTATGAAAACAGTCACATGTAGTTAAATGCTTATCTTAAAGCTTCGTTATACATGCACTACCAGCAGTATGCACCCCATTTAAATGTTATGAAGGAAAGCTCCCCAACAAACAGCCAAGTACTTTCCTTTGGGACTTTCCCTTCTGTTTAAACTTCATAAAAGGAGAGAAATATGAAGATGGAAGAAGACAAATCCTTGTAATCACAAAATTCCAGTGGTAAAGTACTTTGTATTCGGGTTGAAATGAAGAGGATGGGAAGACCTCTTTTGTCTCATTCAACCATGACCCTTGTCTTCCTGAGGCCTTTGGACTCGACCCTCTCCCTGGAGTCATTCCTTTGGGACCCCCAACTTTAGTTGTTGAACTTATGAAGGAGTCACAACATAACATAAAAATGAGGTCCTCCTTGAGACACATGAAGACACTTTATCAAAGGAAAACCTCCTTGTCTCCTTCAACTGACTTTATTTTATATCCAACTTCTTATGGACTTATGCCATAGTGGGAGAGGGTAGGAAACAGTGGGAGAATACTGAAGAGGAACTGTGGGGCTTCTTTGAATGTGAATGCCTTTGGGTCCTTCATTCACTTTCTCTTACCTCAACTATATCCCAGTAAAAAACATTTTGGGGAAAGCAACTTCCTTGAGGCAACAAGATTTCTTTTTATTTAGCTTTGGCATTGGAAGTCCGAAATATATATTTACCAGATAAGTTTGCCGAAAACATCTCAAATTTGGGCACAAATGAAAATTCAAGCGCGTTCTCTATTGAAGTTTATTCATAAATTCTCCTAAAGGAGAGGGAACACAATATGATCTCGTGGAGATTGAATATCTAAAATAGAGTTGAAATTTCTTTTGGCTAAAACCATCTTTTACAGCATTGCCCTTAACCTGGTAAAAATTGGCGCATGAATGCAACTTTTTGGATTTTATAAAATACATAAAGCATTTTATAAAAAGTCTTCTAACCTAAACAAAGTATGTTGGTAGAGCTGAACATAAAAAAGCGTCAATAGGTATTTATTTTAGGAATATTAATAGAACTGCATAAAAATCAAATACTGATTTGCCCAAAAAAAACCCTAAAGTTTGATATAAAATATCGAATTTATAATCACACACAAAGACCACTCAACAATAGAAATTCAAGCTAATTTCCCCTTTGTCTCAAAAATCCTTCTTCACTTTCTACATTCAAAAATAAAAGCTACCTTTTTGCTCTACTATCCAAAAAATAGCTTGCCGAAGAAAGCATAAAAAGTAAAAAAGCATAGCCAATAAAGAACAAAATGTGAGGTGTAAAGTAGTAGTGAATTAGATTCGTTGCGAAACAGAGAGTCCCTAGAATTGGAATTGGAGTCTGGAAGAGCGTAGTAGTGTTGAGGTGGCTAAATAAATGAAAGACAGATCGAGTGATTGGGATGGGTTCTGAAGGGATGAGATGAGAGTGAAGAAAACTTAATAAGTTGATCCAAATAAATGGCAAAATCCTTCCTTGCAGGGAAGACAGCAGGGACTCAGAGTCCACTTTCCCCATCTTAAGATCTCTCTCACTTCATTTGGGCGAGGGCCTGAGGAAAAGGTACACTGTTGGACTAAAGTAAAAATAAGTGGGTCCATCGTCCATCTCTCAACAAGAGCAAGTGGAGGACAGCTAGGGTCCTTAGACTCCAATCAATTCTAAAATGTGACCCTACCAAAATTGTCAGATGCCATTCTCAGCATTCCATGGGCCAAATTGGCGGATGACATCATGGACTCAAAAAATCCTCTTCTTCTTGTTTTTCTTAGATCTGAAAAAAGAGAGACATAAATTGGCTTTGGCTTAGCCTCCCCAAGGAAGATGGAAAGGATTTCAATACATACTCACTCCAACCAACCTTGATTGTCCTCATGAAGGAGAAATTGAGTTTGAATGGGATTGTGGTTAGATAGATCAGATCTGGAATTCTGCTTGGGATTATTCTCACATATATTTCTAGATATGTATTTACTCATCGTCTTCAGGAAGTCTTTTTAATATACTGAAGAGGACTGGAATTCCTTTTTATTATTAAAAAAATGTTTGCCTCATGTTTATTCTTCAGAACTGATCATATAATACCCTTAGACTCATTGTTATATAAACGTGAGTGGTCGTAAAACTAATATGAGTGTGTAACCCAGTTTTTGTTCAGAAATGTCAAAGATGAGGTAGAGTAAAAAGCTAATTTCTCATTTGGAAAGCAACATTTTTGTTGAAATGTTTGACAATGAAAATGAAGTGATATCTCATATCCTTGTATCTGTCTACTTTCGGAAGGATTTTTGTGTCTATCAAAATAAATATTAATCTCTTTTCAATTTCTCCAACAAGAAGGTTTAAGAGAGAGTAACGACGATATGCACATAATTATAAATTGTATTGATTGATTCGTTATTTTAACGATCTCACATCGGAACTTTCAATTTTATGTGAAAATTATTTTGGCCTTTAGAGCCTTGAGTGATATATATCTGAAGTACATCTATTTGTACAAAGAAAGAATTCAAATTTTGGACACGATTGTAGCGATCAAAATGATTAAGTGTCCCAAGATATGTCCAATAAAAGGGAGGTATGTAATGCCTTAGTATGCATGAATGTAAGGACACATCCGCTAGAATCCCTGCTGTTTAAAGTGTCTAGGTGAACATGGGAGCTTATGAGAAGATTTATTACATCTGAGTCCCTGCATTGTGCTCTAAGGACCATTTACAGACGTAAAGAACAAAGTGTCATTTTGAGGATAGACCCCATCTTGTCTTGTTGGGACTTTAATTTTTTTAAGGTCAACTGGGATTAATTGTAAAAAGGACATTTTATAAAATTTCTTTGGTCTCCTTAAAAATGCAATGCGTTTTAAAATTGTATCGTTAAAAATTATTGCACTTGTCTAGACATTTTAGATGGTTTCTTCCAAATGAATACATTTTAAAACTTGTTATTGTAATAATATAACTGTAGTGTTGCACTTATGCTGCCAAAAGTTATGGAAGCGTCGGTGTAGCAAAGTTTTTCGAATAAAGTTCAAGGTTAATGTCCCTAAACTCAACTTTTGTAAATTGGATACTTTTAAGCAAAAGAAATGTTTTAACTTTCGTCTTTTTGCTCACACAATAGCAGAGCTGAGAAAGTTTGTACCCCTTTAAAATTATGAGGTTTAAACCTGAAACACACTTATTGTTAGTTATGGTTTTCAAAAGTTTTTGTACATGATACATTTATTGACTGCAGATTTCTATGGTTTTTGTGACGTAGAGTTGTGCTTAAAGCGATATTACCTACCTTATGTTTGTTTAAATGATTCCTAACTTATTAATGAATTGCTTGTGATATTTCCTTTAGGTGGAATATTTCCAGAGGAACTGAAAGGAACTTCCGTCGAACTTGCATTTAAATACGCTGTGTTCTCCGTGAATCGTGACAGAAAATTATTAGGAAACTCAACATTGGTCTACAGGACACTATTCTTCAAAAACACCGACATATATCAAGCCACTAAAATAGGTAAGGCACAGTACTAGCATATTTGTCTCTAACTCTTCAAAGTAGAATTAAAGTGATAAATGGTAGAACATAGAAACGATCATAAAAAGCATATATTTAAGTAGCTATGATAACTAATTGTAAAATATTTAACTGTACGGACACTTCACATTCTGTATACAGTATTACATATTTTTTCTTAGTAAAGACTTCAACCTAATAGCATATTAATACATGGTAATGTAAATGAGTTACCAAATTAAAATGAAAGCAAAGCAGACAAACGAATTTCTAGTTTAAATGCAGAAACCTATCCATTCATAATCGTAACCTTTACTTCCTGGCCCAAAGGGCTCCTTGAGCCGTGGTCCCTGAAGTTGCAAAGAAATATGTACACTTTATGCCTTGCCCTACTCTTGCTTGATATTTAGTCGGCGAAAAGGACTTTCACATTCCATTTGCCTTTGTCTCATTTTATTTCCACCTAATCTAATATACTCTGAAAGGAAAAGACACTAAAACTAACAATAAGTAAATGGTGAGATTTCCGCTCCTTGGCTTTGTCTTTCTTTCTCACTTTGACTTGTGTAAAGTGATTTGTGTAAGGAAGTGAGAGTGATGATTGAAAAAGAAAGCAGAAGAGTCCTGAAGTGAAGAAAGCATAATTGTCAGGGATAGAAATAAAGATGATGTAGTGAAAGCTGGGAAAGTATCATCGGATCATCATCCCTCCAAGTAACGTTAGAGTATTGTGGCAGTGGCATAGACCCATTATCCATGTTGAGAAGAATCGAGTGAATCAAATCAGGGATCCTTAGGAAGTAAAACAAGGGATACATGAAACCTGTTCTGACAGATATGATATGACTAACTTAAGGAATAATATTCAGATTGGGAGTATTGTACCCTCCCCTCTTGACATTCAAGTCGATGAAACTCATGTCAAAGTTCAGTTCTTCAAAAAGTGTCAGTCTGAGAGAAAGATGGAAATATTACATTTACTCTGAATCACAGATAACAAAAGTATGCCGATGTCTCCGCTTTCATTACAATTCATGTATTCAGTATTTCATTCAGTCTTTCCTTGATGGAAGAGAAGAGAAAGTCTTTTATGAGGAATAGGACTTCATGGACTCACTCAGATTCAGAAAAAGAACCAAAGTATTGAGGGTGACTTTGACTTTGTCTTCCTTTTTTGGCTTGAGGGCAGAATTCTAAAAAGTTTTACTCCTCTTCTGCCTGACTTCCAGTCAAACAAACTTTTCCCGGTCCGAGTTTCTAGTATAGGCGTTTTCCTGCTGTATCACTCTACACTTTTGTCCTATTCAGCCAAGGATCCATTCTTGAGGAAAATAGAGTACACCTCCAAAGTTTCATCTCTGAAATACTTTATTTTGGGAAATACAACTCATTCATAACTAAAAGAAGCCTCGGGTAGAAATTTAGACAAAGAGTTAATTTTTCCCCAAAAATCCATCGGATTCTATGAATTTGTTGGCAAAAGGTACTGATATACAGTATTAAGGTGCTTTTGTACAAGTTAAAAATTAATCAGACCTAGGGAAATTGAAATCAAATTTCCAAATTGGCAGGTCGTGAAAAAGTTTGTACAAAATCGGAATTTTATCGCATATAATTTATTTGGGATTACATTTTTTACATTTTGCAATAGTCATTTTTACTCAGGTGGTCTACAACATTTTAGAGCAGGTGACAATAACAGAGACCTTCCGGACAGACATCTAATTAGATGACTTGAGACTTCCCATTCCATCCCCTCCAATCTCCTTTATCTTCCTACAAGGACTCTCCAATTAATTTGCCAACTCCTTGGATTTAGAAGAAACAATTCCACCAAGAGAGCTTACGTGTAATACCACTCAACTTTTTACTTTCACTCACATCAAGGACTTGAAACGATGAAGAAAGAGAGAAATAGGGAACTTTACAAAATACTTTCACACACAAGTTTTAAATCCTCAGTATTTACAGATTGATGAGGCAAAATTCCATTTTGGACCATTTTGATATGAATTGTCTTCCAAATTTTCCTTTTTTTCTTCAACTGGCTTAACTAAGTTCAAATGACCTGTGAAAATTACAAATTCCTCTGCTCGAACTGATAAAAGGAGTTTATTTGTTTGTGTGGGAGAAAAAGATTTTATCGGAAGGAGTCCGTAATGAGCTATGAAATTAAATTTCTATTCAAAAAAATTTAGACTGCAAGGCAGACAGTATTGGTTTTCCATATTCCGGACAATTAATTATATTGGTATTCCGGACAATTAATTGACTGTACACGAACCAAATCTACATGTACAGATATCTAAAATGATTTTTATACTGTTATCTAGTTTGAGCTATAAACTTTAGTTCACTTCCAAAGTCAACAAAAATTAGTGAGTTTGAATTACAATAGGTTATTGTACATTAAAAAAGTTTTGGACTCTTTGGAAATACCAGTGATAGTAGATAGCATAAAGTAAAGTATTTTGCTCGAACTCGGATGGTGTAAGAAACTTAATTAATGAGATCACAAAATTTTATAAAAAACTAACATAATTTCGCAAAGCAGAAAATTTGTTTTGTAATGCTAGGATAGACATTGCAACTCCGTCCATAAAGGCTTTTGTTAGGCAAGAAAGCTACATTTTGAGCAGACAGTCTGTGACCTTGGACGGGCCGGGGCTCAAGGTCAAACATCAACCCTCATCCAATAAAATTAAGTCCAATAGAATTCAATTCCATAATCCTTGAATTAATTTTATGCTTAATTTATGGAGACTAAAATAGTCTCATCTTTGTCCGACCTGATGTAATTTGTGTCTAATCCCCTTTCATTAAATTGTCAGGATGTCAGTTAATCGGTGGAGGGATATCGGGGCTCTTTGCAAGTGGTGTGGACTTGTCTCTGGAGACTCACTTGAAGTCCCTCTCCTTTGCACTCGACCTTCCACTTATCCTTCCCACAAGAACAACCATCTCTTCCTTCCAGGACTTCTCCAGTCCCACTTCCAGCTCACTCCAACTAAACCCCATCATTCCACTCTCCTTCCAGAACAACGCCTTTCCTACCAAATTAGCTCCATCCAGTCGGACAATGAGTCTGG
>JAQIYE010000645.1:0-11332 GCA_034699765.1 Xenyllodes armatus
CATGCCAAATACATGTAAGCTCCGTGTGAACCTTTTCGATATTATAAAGATGCTCATCGACATTCGCACCTTAATAATGAATTGAAGGGTAACCTAATGAATCGGAAGCCAAAGTAATGAATCGGAGGCTAAAATATTGAATCCCCATAAATTTTCAAAAATAATCTGAAATGTTTTATTTAAACACTGCCTATAGTGTCTCCACTTACTGAGATTGGAAGACGATTCAATTGCTGGAACGCCGAGCATTTTGAATTAAAGACGATTTTCAGTTTTTGGTTAAGACAACTTAACTCTTCATTTCCCCTTTGCCATTTTATGCCTTGACTTGACCATTCATCACATTAGTTTGGCTTTTTTAAAATTTAACTCTGGCCTTCAATTCATTATTTTGGCCTTTGATTCATTATTTTGGCTTTTGATTCATTATTTTGGCCTTTGATTCATTATGTTGGCCTTTACTTTTGAATTTTTTGGCCTTCAGACATTTTGGCCTTCATTTCATTATTTTGGCCTTCACTTTAATTATTCCCCGTATTTTTTATTCCTTCCCACTTCCATAAAACTTATATTGGAGCGTTTTCTTAATGATAATAATTGTCACTGGTTTAAAAACCTTTTCTATCATTATGTTGGGTTGATCATATATAAATACAATATGATTTGAGAATCTCAATGATCTCTGAATAAACCGGCGTAAACTGTAACTTTGGTTCAGGTTAAAATACCTTTATGTTTTATCCAAATTACCAGGCCGCGGCCGGGTCTCAGAAGAAAACTTTTCGATATTTATTTTTTTACTTTTTCCTTTCCGACTGAGAGTTGATACCATACAAAAGTAGTTTGTGTTATTCTCCAGGAAGTCAGTACGGGGTTGGTCACTTCATTGAGCAGTGCTATAGAAAGACAGCGTGGTTAAACAGGTTTTCGAGTAGTACCAAGTAATTTCATAGAACAGTTTATTAATGACGTTTAAACGCAGCATTTCTTTGGTTTTATTGCATTAATCCATTTTAAAAATAGAAAATCGTTGCTGGAGTATCGCCAATGCGGTGTGCCCTCAGTTTCATTATAGTCTTGACCCTATTAATTGGTGGGTGTGTAATTACAATTTTCATTCTTACAGCCTCTCATGGTATGCCGCTGTTCTTTTTCAAAAGCTTAAATTGTATGGCGTTAAGATAAATGTGTAATTTGTCTTACAATAATTGAAGACAAATTGCTACATATTCTCAAATGAACTTCAATACTGTTAATTATTTTATTAAAAACACTTTTTAGGAATAAAATAAAGTTGATTAATTGAATTTCGATATACTTTCTCCATTGATTTGGCTTACAAGGCGGATGTCCAAGTATTTCCTTTAAATGCGTGGAGGATCATCGGTGTATTAATAAGCGTTATTACTGTGACGGAGTTCCACATTGCCCCAATGGTAGTGATGAAAATCCTCTTCATTGTGGTAAGTTTAATTCGACAATGAACCCCGGATTTATGCTGGAATCATCATTTAGTTCGAATTCATGTCAAATCACTCTCGACAGTACACATCGAAACAAATTGGTTGATTTTGAGCCGTTGTTTTAATAGATCAATGACCAATGATTCATGCAACTGTTTAAAAATATAATAAACATGAATAAATAAGGTCATTTGAGTTTGTATTTCTTAAACTTAATCACAAATTTGAAGGCATTTAGTGTAAAAGCATAAACGGACTAATTGTCTTACTAAAACCTCATGTATTCCATTTTTGTAGCTGATATGACCAATTTTGGAACATTTTTAAAGAAAAATATTGAGACCAAACCAACAAACTTCTCAGATACTGAAGAGGAGATCTGCTGTAAGATATATCGATAAGACTATTATCAAAGTCAAGTGTTCTCGACATGTAGCAGTTTTATAAAAACCTTTTAAAAATTCGGCCTTTAAATGTAGATGTAGACCATCCAAATAGTTGTCATTGCAAAGCGGGCTACGCAGTCTACTGTAATCATACGGACTGGAATAAGTTACCATCTGACATCTTGGACGTAAATACTACTAGACTGTACGTAGTCAAAGTTCAGTTGTATCTTACTGACATTAATGAAAATACATTTTCAGAAACAGCTCCAAAACTATGAATGTATTTTAGGGTACTCAACAACGTTTTCAACTCCCGTTGGAAAATTAGAAATCAGACATTGGACACATTCCAACGGCTCCAAACGCTGTAATTTTGCAAATTCTTAAAGCATTCGTAGTTTCTTGCAACAACTTTAAAATTATATGGCATTGCGTTTACATTTTTCCACATTTCATTCAGGGCTCTACGAGGTCACAATCCCGCACTTCCCTTTCCTTGGGCCCTATTTGAGAATAATGTTGGACTTCGAAAACTGTATCAAAACCATAAACTAACCTATTTTCAAAAACTTTTGGAAATAAAATTTCTACATTTTGAAATGTATCATGACTTTCTTAACTAACTGTATTTTGAATTTTCTCAAGTTACTTAAATGAGAATAAAATTCAAAGTCTCAAGGCTGGAGCTTTTAAGAAGCTCACAAATTTGTCACATTTACACCTTGATGGAAATAAAATGCGAGAGATTAATCCAAAAGCATTCTCCGGTTTGGAAGCTCTACGATGGCTGTGAGTTATAAGAAATTTAGTTGAAGGTCAATGGTAAATATTGTAAAAAGGCAAATTGTGCTTTGCTTTGATGCGACTATTTCCTTTCGTTTTTAGGGATCTCTCAAATAATAGTTTATGTCTTCATGGATTTCGATTCCAAGGAATATCAACGCTTGAATACTTGTTTGTACCATTATAAAATCGAAATTTTAGAACTCAAAGACACAAAACATTGGAATATTTTTTAAATTTCAGTTTAAATGCATTTTTTATTCCTTTATACTTCACCGAAAAGGTTATTGCATGACAATGTTATTGAGTACACTGGACCCCTGATGTTCAGGCTCCTTCCAAAACTTCATCTATTGTAAGACATTTCATTAGCCAAAGTTCCATTTTGCTAGAAGCAAGTGACATTGTCCTTAAAGCATGCATTTTTACTGAACTATTTAAGCAATAGTCTTTTTCAATTAAAGGAACCTTCGTAACAACAAGTTGAATGAGATTGATCCTAGAACATTTCGATGGAATTTCGATATGATGGATTTGTGAGTCTAAATACTATAATCCTAGACTTGTGGTTCAAAAACTTTGTTTTTGAAAAAATATTTATCAATCTTTCAAGGGACCTTTCTGGAAATCTTATAAGCAGCTTTCACCCCGAAACATTTTCTGGGCTTGTGAATCTCACACAATTGTAAGTTTGACTCTGTAATGTTGTTTAAATCATTTGCGAAAAATCTACATGCTCACGAACTAATTCAAAGTTGAAGGCCATGAGCCTAAAATTTCGGCCATATAGCATGACTTTCACATTTTTTCTTAGGAAACTTCAAGGAAATCCAATACAACAACTAAACTCGGATTTATTTGTCTCAAATGCTCTTCTTGAGTCTTTGTAACGTTTTTGGACATTACAATCATTTTGGTTTCTTTTATGAAAGTAGTTCCAATTGTATGTACTTTAAATTACCGATTCTTAAATGTTATTTAGGGACATCACGGGAGTGGATATTGAAAATGTTGATCTTGGAATCTTTTCTCTTCTGACTAAGTTGAACTTTGTGTAAGTTTGCATTGAAATCGACTGTCTCAAAATCTATATGTGCATATTTCAATGACAAATTTAGCACTCCGATTACTAACACGGAAGCATTTTTGAAATGTGTTATATACTATTAGTAGATTACTATGTTATTGGTCACCATTTTCCACCTTACCCAACCATTTAGGTACTTTACGGATTTCAATTATTGTCAATATGCCCCAATGGTCCCTAATTGTCGACCAGTACCCGAAGGTAATGAAGGTATATCCAAACTACTTACAACACAACAACTTTTTATCTAACTCTCTTTTATTCAGCAATGTCAATGCCAAGCATGAGTTTTTTTTCAAGATTTCAGAGGATATATTCAGAGGATTTATAAATTTAAATAACAATGCCTTTCAGAACCTTCATCTGCAAAGAACCTCATTGATGGTTTGATCCTGCGATTTTTTGTTTGGGCAACAGCCGTAACCTCGATTTGTGGAAACTCTGTTGTTCTTGGGAATAGATGGGTTCGAGGGAAAAAGAATGACATCTTGGATATTTTGGTTAATAACTTGGCAGGTAAATAACCTTGACCTTGAGCTGAATTCCATGATGGCATAAAAGATCCTGCAATTTTGTAATTGGAACTTAACTTATATGATATTTTAAGGGGCAGATTTACTGATGGGAATTTATTTGGCAGCAGTCTCCGTGAAGGACATTCAATTTTGGAATAATTACAATGGAAATGATTTGGATTGGAATACATCAACCTCATGTCTCTTTCTTGGACTCCTCGGAATGATCTCATCTGAAGTACGGGTTACACATATTTCAATGTGCCCCAAATAAATTTCTCATTTGAGTCAGATATACAAAATTGTCCTTGACCTCTCAAATTAGGTCTCTCTTTTCATCCTTACCATCATGTCCCTGGAGAGGTACCTAGTCATAACTGGACCCTCTTCCTACAAAAAGATGAATCCAAAATGGGCTCTTGCATCAATGATTATCATTTGGAGCTCTGGGGTCCTCCTTGCCCTCACTCCACGTTAGTCGAATCGATTTACCACCTATAGCGATTTTGATTAACTTTGCTTAAATGTCATTTATTTCATGATTTTGGATTGATTTTACATTTCTTGAACATTTCACTGTCCTTTGTCCTTGGGGTTCATTCAGTTGTGACATGGAGAGGAAGACCCTCATTGTATGGCACCTCTGGATTCTGTTTGTCACTTCATCTCCATGATCCATTCTCACTTGGTTGGGAATTCAGTTCATTTGTTTTCATTGGGCTCAATTCCACATGGTAATCAAATCTCGGAAATAAAATCTCATGATTAGATTGAACAATTAAATTTCCTCCTTTGAATATTGTAATGGATGGTTCACGTCCATGTTTTAAGAAATCCATCATTTTACTATTTGAGTTTGAGTTGCCCCCAAGGACTCAATCAGGATTTAATTTACTTTTCTCTAAATATTTGTTTTCTCTTCCTCTGTATTTTAGCCTAATGTTGATTGCAGTATTTTATGGGAAATTATTTTGGGTGATTCGAAAGACAAGGCTCTCTACTCCAATTGTGGTGAAGGACATGGAGATGGCCCTTCGATTCTTCTTCATGGTCGTCACGGACTTCTTTTGTTGGGTTCCAATCATTGTCCTCAAACTTTGGGTCCTCAAAGGCTATCAAATTACACGTGAGTTAATACGTGTTTGACTTGATTAATTTCTTTAAGTGGATTGAAATTTTCTACCTTTTACTGAGGGGTTTGCAATTGAATAAAAAGAGGCTTTGGTCAACTTTTCTAAGAAATTGAAATGAGATGATGAAAGAATGCTTGTTTCCCAGAAAAACATGAGTGGTTTTAATTTGGATGGATGGAAATCTCATGTTACTTGTTCATTCATGAGGATCCAATTACATGGGGCTGATTAATTTCTTATTTTTAGATGGAATTCACATTTGGGTCACCATTTTTATGTTCCCATTAAATTCTGCTGTGAATCCAATGTTGTACACACTCTCTGTTGGGAAGATTCGTGGGAAGATTATGGGAAGGTTTCTTGGATGTGTTGGACGACATGGACCAGATCATTCCTTTGACTCCCAGGGTGGAGGTACGCCATTTTCCTGTTTATGGTTTAATTGTAATTAGTTTTAGAGTAGTTCATGAAATCCCTGGTAAACTTTCAAGGTCCGGGGAAGGTTAAAGTAAAATTAATTAAATGTAGTTAGTCTATGGATTTGATTTGATTTGAGGACCTTCATTATTCCGTATCACTTATATATTAAGTTTTGAAATTTGTCGATATGATCCAAAACGATTGCAATGCAGAGGAGAGACCTAGATGCTAATCTTTTTTTTTTTTTTTTAACTTTTTTAAACTTGTTTTAAAAACAATTTTCATGGTTTTCAGATCTTGGATTGATGGGCACACTCGACGGTACTGAGGACACGAGATGTAATTATTCACAAGACTCATGGAAATAGAATGGAGAGTGAGGACGGACTTTCTCCATGTCCAAAGTACACGTCCCGAAGGACAGTTGAAACTTAACACTCTTGTGTGTTTAGATATATCTATGTTTAAAATATGACCCAAACAGAAAAATGGGGGTAATCTACTTGGTATGAGGTGCTTAAACGGTCATGGGAATGATTTCAAGCAAAATGATGGATCAACCCATGACCTACCTATATAAACAAATAGTGAAATTTCTGGAAATTGCAATGCAATTCATTAAATGTTTGTGCGTGTATCGATGTTGTTGTATTTGCTGTTGTGTACCACTGTGTAAAAATGCATCAATTGCTAAACACATGTAATGTGGGGAAATAAAACGCTTGAGAGAGAGTCAAAAAAGTGTCTAAAAACTTTTTGAAAACAATTTTGATCCGAGGACTTCATGACTTTAACTTTATCCGGTAAAGCAATGGGCGCTTTTGAGATTTTAGTTTAGATTATTAAGTGAAATAGAAATGATACCAATTCTTTAAATGAGGAAGGGCAATTTTTTGAAACGCCACAACAGTCGACTTAAACACAAAAATGACATAAATAAAAGTCCCAAAATGGTGAGGCTCAACATTTGTATTAAAAAGTCAATGCAAATTTAACCATTTTTCGAGAACACTCATCGATATCCATCGGATGATTCATGATTCTCACCCTCACCATACAAAAGCAAGGGGGTTGAAATTGGGGTCTCATCGTCGCATCCCATAATCCCATCATCATCACAACATTATATACGGAAAGCGTACAAAAGTGATGAAGTGGGAGCGCAGCGTTGTAGTTCGGGATTGCTTATGAATTTTATTTTTTAAATTCTAAGTTGTAATGTACAAAGCAACATTTTTAATTTCCTTTGTTAATTTATACATACATACACATTATTTCCCATATAATAATAATGATTTTAGCATCCCTCCCTCGTGTCGTTGTCAATCGACCTATGTCTGCTGTACTTTTTCTTTGGGTACTATATTTGGCCAACATATAGCATTTTATGGATTTTGTTTGTTACATGTATTGGTGTATGTATTTGTGTTTACGGATCGGATTCATTCATTCATTAGGATTTGAGTCCAGAGCCAGAAGAACAGTGTATGTATTTATGAATGACTGTAACATTGAGATTGGCCATGAAGGAGGGACAACTCGTCTGGACTGAAGGATTTAGATATTATTCGGTGGAGAACAAAGAAGGTCAAGACGTCACAATCCACCACCATCCCTCCAATCCGGTCCTCCTTCCCTCTCATTGACCATTTTATTAAGTACATTTTATAGACTCCATAAAAGCCTCGTCTAAATTATTTCTCATAATTTTTACAATACAATTAAAGTCCACACCTTTAATTTTTTTAGTTAAAAGAAATTTTAATGAGGATATTTTTGTTAAATTTTAAATCTAGTTTTGTACATCGAATTCCAACTTTTAGTTTCAAGGAGGGTTTTAGTTAATTTTAGTTGATTAGAGGTCCCTGAAAAAATGTTTCCTTGGGCCCATCATCCTCCTCCTGCCCATTGGCCTTCATGTCCTCCTCATCTAACAGTACACGAAATGGTTCAGTGGTTACCTCCTCCACCGTTGCTACCACATCTACCTCCACCTTCACCTCTTTGGCCCATGATCGAATTTCCATCATCAGAACTATTTAATCATCATCATCTGTCACAGGCACTACTTCCACCTCCAGCTCAAATTGTTGGATCAGGCCCATTACTACCACCACCACCTCCACCATTCTCAGTTCCAATGACTATTGGTCTTCAAGTCCTTCCACCATCACCACCCCGACGAGCCAGAGCCCGACGACCCAGAGTCCGACGACCCCAAGCCCGACTTCAAGATATAGGACCTAGGTCGACTCAACCCTCACGACCATCATCATCAGCATTATTTTTCACTGGGTCACGTCCACGACCAAAATCAAAGTCGTCATGTCTCGTACGTGTGCCGATCCAGCGGGAGCCACGAAAAAACCCGTGTCATATCCAAGTGCCCATCCACTATGACCTTGGTCAGGGTCATGGAAGAAGTGGAGGAACGCCCTCATCCCCATCGAACACCATAGAGTAAGTTTCATGCCTCTGTGGCGTGAATGGAGTGGGAAATCCTCAAAGTTCATTCATGATTTTAGAATTTGGTCAAAATCTATAGACGAAGGAAGACTCGAATCCCTAATCCTTGACCCATCTCCAGAATCAATAATTAATTAAATTAAATAAAATATGTCTAAATTTGTAAATTGATCCATTTTTGACCTCTTTTGACTAGGAATAGACTTCTTCGATTCTCGGGTTCTTTAGGAGGAATTGAAGCTGAAACTGTGCCTGGTCCTGGTCCTGATTCAAACATGTTCCCTTTCCCGACTGCACCATTACCTGTAAGTGACCTTTGACCTACAGATCCATGTATATTATACAACACAAGTCAAGTATAACTGTATTTTTAATTTATGGACAAATATAGTACCAGTATGGACTAGAGCCACCTCAGTATTACTACAATGAGTACTTCCAGCCGTACGTCCAACCAGAAGAACCAAGACAAATGGTGAATTCAGCTCAGGTGGATGGAATTATTATGGAACAAGCTGGAAAAATTTATCCAACTCCAGATGAACTCCAAGCAATTCAGACTGTTGTCTCAAATTGTGAGTTAGTCTTGAAGCTAGTTGCACATCAGATGCTGAATGAGGATTTAGAGGCAATAAAAATGAATGGAAATGGAGGGGTCAAGGAAGGGGCTGGAAAGGAAGAAGGTTCATCCGAGTCAATTTTAATTAACAGTGGGTAAGGTCAAGAACAGTACAACTAACGTGAGCTCAAAATCCTTCGTCGTAATCAGGTTTTATTTTGAGGGTTTAACCTGCATGGTTATTGTTATTAATAAAGGGAAAAGGCTGAGGTGAGCGTGGAGGACTGTAAGATGCTTAAAGGGGTCATGAGAGTTGGACTCTTGGCTAAGGGATTATTACTTCAAGGTGATCATACGGTTGAGTTAGTTGTTATCTGTGCTACGACTCCAACTGTTACCTTATTGAGCCGTGTTGCAAATCTACTGCCTCTACATTTGGAAGTAATACAAAAATTATAATGGTATTTTCTTATTAGGCGTAAGATAATATTTAAACTCCATGGTTAATTTCTGATTTTTTTCTTTTACAGAGGGTTGTTACAAATGACACGTATTTGATTGAACTTGAGGCTGATGAGGCTAGGCTCTCAGTTACATCACACTTGGAGCCTCAGATAACCGTTTACATCATGTTTACATCCCCTGTAGTAAGGCGTCAACTCTTAAGTCCAAATACTGAAGAATCCAAAATAGGTAGAGGAAAAATTGCGTATGAATGATATTATAATACTAATGTTTAAGTTTATCGTTTACATTTATGTATGAATTGTTTGGTCTGAATTCGTAATTGTAGCTTCTGATTCTGATTCGACTGCAGTAAATGACCCTCCTCCATCTCCACCTTCAGACGAAGCTTTGAACAAAGAAAAATGTTTAGAGGCGTTAGCTCATATACGACATGCAAAGTGGTTTCAGGTAACCGTGTACTTTTTAATTAGTTTATTAGCAGCCTAACAAAATATTTCTACTTCGTTGAGGGATGTGATATGATTTTTGTGAAACTATAGGTATACAAGAAGGGTGATAAAATGTATTGCATCTTTTTGTTAGAATAGTTCTTACGTTAGTTTTTCTTATACTGCATTTCTTAGGCAAAGGCCACCCCATTAACAAACTGTGTGTTGATTATACGCTTATTGAGGGATTTGGGTCGACGAGTGCCAGCATGGCGAGGTTTAAAGCTTTGGGTAAGTCACACCATACATGTTTCAAATTGTTAACTATTTGAGCTTCGGTTCGGCATTTTGATCGAAAACTGATACTAGCGTTTCATTTGCTTAGGTCTTGGAATTACTTGTGCACCAAGTGATCACGGCAAGTACTGGCAGAATTCCAGTAGGCCCTGGTGCGGCCTTAAAACTTATTTTTGAATCCATTGCCAGTGGATTGATTCTAAAGTGTGGACCAGGCATCTTAGACCCTTGTGAGAGCGACCGCTCGGATGTATTCAAATCTTTATCGATTCAAACACGGGATGAGGTCACGTCCCAGGCACAGGTAAATACATTTGCTTACACCTGTAATTTTATCAATTATTGTACTTCTGAACAAATTCACAGGTTTTGTCAAAACTACATTTGTATTTGTTTACAAATCGTTTTAGGAAGCTTTAAGGAGAATGCAGTTTGATCAAATTAAGAGGGTTTTGGGCCTAGAAGAGATTCCACCCATTCTTAAGAAAAAATCAGAATCACGGAAGCGGAAAGGGACTGGAGATTCTCAAAACAAGTGTGGGAGCACCAGTAGTTCTTCGAGCGATTCTTCCGATAATGAGTCCGTGCCTTCAGGAATTAAAGAATACGTGCTCAATCGGGACTTTTCATTAAGAAACCCTATCGTTAAGAGTAAATACAGGGTCCCAATACTAAAATGAGGTTATAAATGTCTAAGGATCCTGATTATTCAAAGTATTGAGTTGCGTTGTGTGATCTCGCACCAGCCAAGGGCTCAATGGTTGGTCACGTCAAGTGTTTATGTGATTTCTAGGCTAAGCAGGCATGGCACAGTAGAATAGTGCAATACATACGCATCCCTGGTTCATTGCATGTAAATCAAGTATAATGTACTGTTCATTTTCAAATTAAGAACAATATTTTTATATCATAACTTAATTAGAACTCACAGGAATTTTCGAATGCATTATTTTAATTTGTAAGGTATGGTAAAAGGTACAAATAGAAGTGTAATATAATATATGATTTGTAAGTTAATATACAAAAGGGTCCCATGATAATTTAGAAGGTTTAAAAATGTACTTATAATAGATATCCAATGATTTCGTTGGTCTTACAAAGTTATATCTTAATCTAAGACTTAAATTTGAAGTTTACAATTTTATACTGTACTATTTTTATGGATCCGATCAATAAACGTTTTACTCCTAAAAGACTCGAATGATTTTGTTTAAATGATTTCTAATAAATATAAAGACATAAGACATTTAAGAAGTTTGGGTCCATGTGATGTCAAAATTCTAAATATTCTATTCATTGGCTAATTAAGGTGATTCTAGTCGTA
>JAQIYE010000646.1:0-11325 GCA_034699765.1 Xenyllodes armatus
TTGTGAAATTGATGGCGTTCTGAGAGTAAATCATTGGACGACGAAATAGGTTTGAAAACACTGATTATTCAATGTAGTCACTAATACGTTTTTGGTAGAGTGGTAAGTGCTTCATATTAATCCTTGGCTTTTATTTTTTGTAGGATGAGTAACTTTGAGAAATTTTCGAATTCGAACCAACAACAACAACAACCTTCCTCGTCATCATCATCCGTCGGAATTACTTCTGCAGACTCCTATAATGGACAGGTGACAAAGGCGTACTCATGGTCCCAGACACTAAGTGAGTTGGACGTCGTTATCCCAGTTGGATCACATATTCATAAAGGTAGAGATGTTCGAGTCAAGATCCAAGCCAATTCCCTGGATGTTCGTGTTGCTCCATTTGTGGACGCTGATGGAAAACCTGTGGATCCGTTAGTTATGGGGAAATTTCCATTTCCTATCATTAAGGATCAATGTTACTGGAGTCTGGTTCCGAAGAAGTCCATTCAGATTTCTCTTCAAAAAAGAGACAGTGGGTAAATGTGGTAAACGTGATGCCATATGCTGAAAACTTAAACATTTGTGGAATCGTTAATTAATTAAGGTCTGTTAACATGACGCACAGATGGTGGAACGTTCTTCTTGAAGGAGAAACTCCCCTTGACTATACTAAGCTGGACACTAACATTCCAATGACTGATCTATCAAGTGAAGAACAGGAAAAAATGGAAGAGGTTATGTGGAATCAGCTTCAGAAAGAAGAGGGTAAACCAACGGCGGAAGAACTAGTAAGTTTTCTAGGCGTTTTTGAGCTCGGAATCAACTAGCCTACCGATGAGACTAAAATCATTTACTTTTAATTTCAGAAAATGAGAAATATCTTGAAGAAGGCTTGGGATGTAGAAGGATCTCCCTTTAAAGGGAAACCATTCGATCCGTCACTTGTAAGATTTACAGATGATGAACCTCAATAGATGCTCCTGATTCTGAATGTAAATCAAGTCAGATCTTCACAACTTCCACGCGAGATTTTTTAACCACTCATGTTATCCTCCTGAGGTTAGGATTTACTAAGCATACTTTTTTTTAAAACGAAGCAAGTCTATTTTGTATTTTTATTGTATTAGGATTTTATTCGTTGAGTTTACGCTTGAATACTTATTTTTGGGCATACAAAGGCACAATGAATTTACGCATGCAAAACATAACAGCAATAGATAGTACTATCATCGTTTAAATATAAAAATAAATATTAGTAAATAGAGGCAGTGGTAAGAGATCTTACTCGTATAGTTGAGCTTATCCTAAATTTTTTTTGTTGAACATCAATTGGACGCTTAAGCTTTCTTTCAGACAAGTTACATTACCATTAAAAATCCTTTTGAATTTAAAATTGCTTTACACAAATATATTTATATTTAAAATACTTTAATGTAAATGTGCTAGCTTGATTAACCATGCATTTAATTAAGTAAAACTTTAGGAAACAAGAATACTTGAGACCTTTTTCATAAGTTTTATCACATTTGAGAAATCACATTTTTCCTTCGCCAAGTCATTTGATGCACTTTCCTTTAAGTTGAGCCTTTGAATTGCCTTTGTTAAAGATTGAACACATCCCGATCGTTTGACAACTACTTTACCTTTTTCACAGTTGTTCGTCAAGGTCCATACGATAGTGGCAACAAATTCTAACTCATTTTTATCTTCACTGAATTTTAATATCTCACTCAAAGTCTGGAGGAATAGGCCTAAAAGAGAGAAAATGGTTCCAAAGTGCCCAGAATTTGCCAGTAATTGTTCCAAAGTGCCGAGAGTTTAAGCAAAGTTTCTTACCATGATTCAGGAGTTTAACTCGATTTCCACTGTTAAAGCATAGATTTCTTATAATTCTTAATGCTGGTAGTGCTGCCTTGGGATTGTCAGATCTTGAGAATAGTGTTATGATTTCAACCGCATCATTTATCTGTAAATTGCATAAAATTATCATTAAGTGATATCAAAAATTCAAAATCAGCATTTGGATCAATACTTTAAGTAAGTAGCGAAATGAGAATGAGAGTAAGACCAACCTTTGCTATAAATAGTTGCATATCAGGAAAGGCTGTAAGGTGCTCAACAAGGTCAAAGTATACCCTCCTAATGTGTTGCTGATCAGGTCCCCATTTGTTACTTTCCATCGGATGAAGTTTCCGTAAGAATATCAAAATTTGTGTCTGAGAAATGAGAAATCCAAAAGGTTGAAATTTTAAATACATTTACTAACTACTAGGCTACATTTTCATTTCACAAGAAATTTGTAAAATTCAAACCTTGTACAAAATGTTCCTGCAATCGATACTAAACGCAGTGTTCTTTATAAAGGACATCAGTAACTCAACAGTTTTCAAATTTGGAGTTTTGTCGATCAGATCTAATTCTTTTTGGAGAATATCTGTAAACAAAGAAAAAGTGAATGACATGTTAACTTACTTTACGATACTCCACTAGAATTTAAACAGAAAATTAAAATTAAAGCATGGAGAGCTTACGTAGTAATTCAATGTAGAATGAATTTGGTGTTGCAATTTTTCTGGCAGGTACCCCAGTCACGCCTGAGGTCATGGTCAAAGATTGGGATCCTGAAATATCAAATAAGTTTTAAAAAAAAGTGTGATTTCATAAACAAAAAAAAAACTAAACAAGTATTGTACCTCTCGGAAACTCGGCTGTGTAATTAGTAAGGCATAAAATCAGGGAATGAAGAAAGCTTCGATCAGGATTATTTTGAATCATAGCTTTAAACACATTGTGTAATGTGTTTGCAAGGTTTGATTTGTAACCGAATTCTCTTGCTTCAGGACAGTTGTAAAACAAAGTCCCCAGTAGTTTGACCAATCCTTTCGCACCCATTATAGAACTGGAATTCTATTTTATTCATAAAACAGAAACAGAATCATTTAGCCATTTATATAGGGACACTGGACAAAATCGTAAGTGCCGAAATGAAATGATATTTCACCATAATAGGAAGTTGAAGTTTCTAACTTACATTTTTAAAGCCTTGTGAGTGACTGATGTCCATGTAATCATTTTCGAGAGTCTCCAAGATTTGAATAAGGATTTTGATCATGTCTTTCTTGACAGCACAGCTTTTCGCTGAAGGTGAAACTTGAAAAAGTGTGTCAGATAGACGCAATGCCGGAACACGGTCCTCAATTAAATTAGAATTCTCGAGTAGAGGAAGAAGGCGCTGACACACAGCCACTCCATAGGTTACATTTCGATCTCTCCACAGTTGGCATAATAGGAGCTCAATTCTCACGTCATACTTATGATTCTCCATTAATTGACAAAGGAACACATTGATAAATTCGATTGCTACTCTTCTGCATTTTACGAGGGCCCCAGCTTCAAGCCAATCAACCAGGCGAAGAAATATTAAATTCCTTTGAGACCAGAGCACCCTTTCTAAGTCCTCCCAATTTTGTCCAGCATGTTCACAGAGAATGGTTAAAAGGACCAATATATTAACCCAAAGAAGTGAAAGGATTCGTCTTGACCTATCCGTATTTTCTCCTGTGAAGAAATTAAAATAAATCAGATTAGGGAAATCGTTTGAAATTCAAATCCGTATACCGATTAAGTTCAAATTACCAGAAACTGGGGACAAATTCAGAAGCCTTATAAGGGTAATCAAGTTGAACTTGTCAGTTATGATGAGTAAGGAATATCTTTTATTCACCAAAAGTAATGTATTGAGGGCTTCAACAGCATCGCTTATTCCAGTGAAGACGTCAATCAACCAGTATCCATCCATGGTGGATGATATTTGATGATTGCCTAGAATTCTACAAAGTCAAACGATAAAATAAAATAATTAATAGCGAACTCGACTTTCAGCTAAGGCAATAGAACAGAACATACAAACATCCAAATCTGTACCTGTACCTAATCAATGCAATACATAGTTCCCGAAATATTGTCTCGACACTCAATTCACTGGCAACTTGGTCATTCACATTTTTTGAGTCGACGTGGGTTCCAAAGAAAGTGATCTGCCTGGAGATGACTGACAAAACCTTAGGAGTAATTATAGGGGTTACTCCTCCATAGTCACCTTTAAATAAAACAGTAAATATGAATGAGTATAAATGTCGAAAGTAAAGGCACAGAGCTTTTTGCAGCTCTTAAATCTCAAAAAACACGCAGTACCTTAACCTACCAGATATATCCAATTGGTTTTCATTTTCATTCCTTTTCTTAAACTCCACTGACAAGGCTGGATGCCAGTAAATGTTTGGGATGAGCCCAAGAATATCTTCAAGAAAATGAGCCCTGGGAATTAGAACATCTCTACCAAGAGCGGATTTCATCACATCCCAATATTTGAGCAAGTTTAAGACAACAATCCCTGCTTTATGACGAACTGTGGGAACTTCTCTTGGATCCACAAAATGCCTGGTTAGATTTTATACATTTTCATTAATTAAGGATTTACATTTCTTATGAAAATCAAAATATATAAGTAGTTTCTCAACTTACGTGTAAGCAGAACTCCAAAGGAAGCTTGGAGATTCCAAAGCGGAGAGTAGAAAAAATGTTCCTCCTTTGCTGGAACCAACTACACTACAGATCTAGAAATTACGAAAATGATCCCCATTAGTCATAGACCTAAATACAAAGAAAGCCTAATTACAAAATTAAGCAAGCTTACCTGAAACGCGATGGACCTAATACGTGCCTCTTCCAATCTGATTAAAAATGGGACTAGTTGGACACACTTCAAAGCAATGTTCCATGATGGACGCGTTGCCTTCTCTATAACCAGGCATAAATGTAAAACTGACATGGCCGCATAATAAATAACTCCATGATTTCGGTAACTTGGTCCCCCGCCACATCGAGTCTCCATGCATTGTAGACACTCAGATAAACTATCAAGCAAGGCCAGCACAATTTCTCGAGAGTTCACCAGTCGTTCGAATATGGTCTTCTCCATTGTAAGTTGAGATATTCCAGAGAGTACGGAGTTAGCCAGTGCTGTTAAAATTACATTACAAGATGAAGATATAATTCAATTAGTCCTAATTCATTTTACCATTTAAAAATAAACTCAATTTTACTCAAATATCATACCTGTGGACGAAAACCCAGCTTCCGCTAATTTATTAAAAATTTGGATGAAAGAACTCAGGATCTCCCACATTTGCTCAGGGTTCAGGTAGTCCCCCCTCAAAATCAAAAGATGGTATAAATCAAAAATGGACCGAATAACATTTGGTAGAGTTGTCCCCATTCCAGAAGCTCCATGTTCAGCCCCACAATGTTGTGAGAGTAAACGGAGAACAGATGAGCCCTTTTCCGTGACCAGAGGTACAATCCACTTTCTCAGTTGAGAGGAGTCAGCCATCTCTTTTATTAGAAAATGCAGGAGATCCATAATTCGAACCAGAAGATCCTCATCCTGTGCTGAGGTTGGCTCAACTGACAAAAAACGGTATAATGTTTCTCTCCAGGGCAGATTGGGAACTACGATATCCTGATCAATACTCATCCCTTCTTCTGGATAACATGGTGACCGGGAGTTAAGGACCAAAGGAATGCATTGTTCCCAGAGCTGACCCACAGCCTTCAAAACATGTTCATGTTCCGTGGCATTTTGAATATCATGTAAGATATTTTGCACGAGGACCTGGGAGCTCCATTGGGGATGTCCAAACGAAGGGGAATGTACCTTATCGATGTTTGCCTCAAATGAACTTGCAGTCCTGGCGAAATGATGAAATACATGTGGGGATTCATTGTAGAGCCTGGAGTCAGAAGCGAGATCCCAAATTGTTCGACGAATGTCTTTAGTAAGGATAAAGGAATCTTTCTCAGGGAAACACTCCAGGACCGAACTTATAATAAGCGCTAGGACTGATGGGTTTATCCAGCCAGAATTTTTTAAGTAGCACTGGGACAGATCCAAGAGGATATCTTGTAAATTTAAACTGAATGACTTGGGGTCCCCACGAAATATGTTGATACATTTGGTAAGGGTTTCAGTAAAATTGCACAGGAGGATCCACATATACCGGTTTCTACAGTTGTATGCAAGAGATCGAGAAAGATTCTTGACGACCTCGCACAAATTATTGAGAAACGAATCCGTACTGGAAAGGCAGGAGGCAAAGGAGTTGGGAGAATAAACATTTCGACTCGTGGAGTGTGATTGCCGGGATCCATCAGAGCTAACCTGTAATTAGACGTACAAATAAACATAAGTATGCGATAGAACATACACGAGATGAGGAACTTAAAATTTCTATAAGAAATCTTACGTGGTGATCATGCTGAACTTGAGTACCTCCATAAAAGTTACTTGAATTTAAATACTGAAAACGTGCCTGGAGGCAATTGGAAAGTTTGAATAGAGTCTGAAATGCGACATAAGTTAAATTCTCTTCCCACGGCTCTTCCAAAACTTGCAAAAGGCCCTGAAATTGAATTCAAACCATGAAAATATCCAGCTACGTTTTCCAATATAATTTAACCTGACCTGGCCATGACCTGGTTCAATCGCAAAAAATATCACGGTATAAGGGAATCATTACCAACTTACCAGACACAATGCCCCTTCCTGAACAAATGTTTCAGCAGGAAAGTCATTTAGTAGAACATCACGGATGAAACACGAAGTCACCAAAACCAAATTCTCCTTTTTGGACAGAAGAGATTCAACGGTTGAACTCAATAACTTTCTGTCAACTACGTCGAGTCGAATTCTAGGAATCCCAAAATCTGCCGTTTTAATCCAATCTCTACTATAAGAAGGCTTGCTGGACAAGAAGTATGTCTCAGGGTCACCAGACTCCCAATTTGAAAGTTTTCCATTTTCTTGGTGATCCAAAAACCCGTTAAACGGTCGTCCTATTAATTGTTCAGAGGAAGAGGATTTTTCATCTCTTGCAGACATTACGATTGCAGAACAGGATCTTGATGCCCGTCGAGCTGTGCTCAGCGGAATGCTATAGTTATCGTTCCAATTCTCTGCAGGTCCTTCCAACAAGAAGTCTATCGTTCGAATGGAGTCCAGGAACCGATTTATAACAGCTCTTGTCTCAACTCCAACTCCCTTCCCATATCTTGCCTTGCTAAGTAAAGCTTCCAGCTGAGTATTCAGAAAGTTCTTGCGAAATTCCGGAAACTATTAGAAACAAAATCCCAATACACAATAAGTCCAAACACACCAAGCCCAAGCTAAGCGTCAATCAATCAATATGGAATAATAAAAATAAACACAAAACAGGAGTAATCTCAATATTTCATAGGATGTAACAAAAAGAAATTGAATAGCCTCAAAATAATGAAAACACGAGAAGATAAATCATACCTTGCACATCAGAGAAAGGAGTTCAATTATGGATAGAATCTCTTCCTCAGTCCATTTACTTGATCGGAATCCCAAGCGGTGGGGTAGATCAAGGCGTTTACATAAATATTGGTTCGTGATAACTCCAGTTTCCAACTTTCTTTTCAAGCATTTAAGGGCTCTGAGTCTAATTTCCGGGATCTCATGATCTGAAAGCATTAACGTAATTATATGGATACAAATGAGTTTTAGTTCAAATCACCAACTGTATCATCATCATGCATGAATCAAATGATAAAGTATTGAACGATTCCCATTCCCGTCAGTCTCGATACATTAAGCATAATTTACTAAATTGCTGAAAGTTAGAAAACATGCAAATACGAATACGAGCTTCCTTTCGCCCGCGTGGCAAGGATCCTCCCTACTTTCGCGTGTTTCAAGTTCGAAGAAAATTCATTAAATAAATGTTTACGAGAAATTGATGATGATAACACTTCTTTCACTCGGGTGCTTATATAGGGAAGAACTAAAGAGAAATTTGTTTAAATTATTAACCAATGACTCACCTAAATTCGAAATAAGTTGAGAAGCACCCCCGGTATCAATGAGAGAGGACGTTGGACTATAGACCATTGGAGACCTTAGACGTGCAGAATCCCCTGTGTCTTCTCCCATTTTTCTTTTTGCCCAAGTGTCAACGTCAACGTCAGAACAAAACTAATATGTAACAATTTGTAATTTTCTTGAGTGCTCTTTAGGTTTCATTCAGTTGACTCCATGATTCTTCTCGCCTTTTAGCTGGACTAGTTGTGTTCTTTGAAACTGAACTGGTAATATAATCGGATTTGAAGTGGGATCATTGATGATTGAGTGTTTGGCAGTCTTGGCATTGCATTGGTCTCATACAATTAGCTTGAGCCTGAAGAGAGCATTACATTTTTTTCATTTGGTGTTTGACGTGAGCAGTGAGCAACCCATTCCATTATCTGTAACAAAAACATATTAAATGTATAAGTTAGGAATCCAAGTGAGGATGGGAAAATGCATGCAGGGGTCGAAGAAAAAATAAAATTACTCCATCCATGGACATCGACATACACTAAGAAAATAAATTAGAAAAGGGAACAAAGAATAAACTTCTTTGAACACCAAAAACCATGTACATTTCGTGCATCATCCTAATAATAAACTAAAGTCTTTTTGGTGCCAGGAACCAACAAATGACAATAGTCAAATCAAATGTATTGATCCGTATTTTATTATTGTTTTGTTGGTCAAAGAAAGTTAGTTCGATACAATTTTTCCCATACATGTCATCCGTCTTTTCCTGTTTTCTTTGTGTTCGAATTTTCAGGAAATAAATACACTAAATAGAACATTTTAGAACGAGAAAGCATTTGAAAAGAGACTGAGGTGTCAATGAGACATGCATGTCTGTTTTTGGAACTTGGACAGGGTGTGTCTTAATTTGTAATTAGTAACTTCCCATTTGGATAATCATAACTTGCAAATATTATTTGAGTATAAAAATAAATCCTTACCCAGTTAAAAACTCCAAATGGGTGGTTTTAAGGGCAGGTTACGGGTAGACACCTTTGTTGTGCTGGAACATGGGGTAACTGGCAATTACTAGGCTGGAACCCTAACCCCCTTAAATACAAAATTCCTTCACCTTTGTCCTTGACCTTTCTTTGTAGAATCCAGCTCCTTGTCCTTGATTAATTTTTCACGTCTCTTGTTCTTGTGTATCTTCCAAATCCAAAGTGTCTCCTGTAGGCAATAATGTGTAATGAAATGAATATGTCTCTTCTTGTTCTAAGGCAAGGTCAAACCCAAGGTCATTCCATCCAACGCCTAACGTCCAGCCTACGCTCACTTCAAACAAAGGTGTAAGTAAGGTCAGGGTCAAGGGTCACCACAGGTCAACCTCAATGCAATGGCTCGGCGAGGTCAGCGTCAACGTAGAATGTACTACAAAACTTTGAACTTAATACTTTTCAACTATTTTCTATTTATTTAATTTTTTTGACTGAATGATTTCCCGGTCTTCCACCATCCATCTATTTTTTTGTCAAATTCTAATGTTCCTCAAAATTTTGAAGATTTTCCATGATTTTTGTGGAGAAATTAGATTTTGCCAAAACCTCAACTTGTTGATCTTAATAAAGGTTTGAATTTTATTATAACAATAGGATGAAAAAGTAACACTTCAAAGGAATTCAAAAAATGAATGAGAATGAGACAAAACAATAATAAAAACAACGGACAACATTTTTTGCCCTGAAGCCCCTCATTCTCACGATACCCCGGAAGGAGAAGAAAAAAAGAACATATGAAGAAGATGGGGAAATGCAAGGAATATGATATGTACTTTGGTTTTTTTTTTTTTTTTAAAAGTAGATTGTTTTTATTTAGAAAACTGGATTCCGTGAATTTAATTTTTTAGGGTTCCACATTTCCGGTTTAAAGCATTTTGCTAGGGATGATAGGAAGGAAGGAGAAATGACGAAGGGATGCATGTGTCCATGCATGTGTGTACCATACCATAAATGATTCATGGCATGGAATATAATATTGCTAACTTAAACAGGATCTTGAATTTAAAGATTTCATTTGTCATCGATTACCGAATTCGGAAATTCTGTTAAATGATAAATAATTATCACCAGTGACACAGACCAATATATTGTTATAGGTAGGTATTGGATTATCAGCTATTATTTCCAGTACTCTCATCAAAAAATCCTAATCACGGAATCTCACATTCCAATGACATGAAAACAAACTGATGAGGCAGGTTGAGTATTTACTATTTTTTTACTTGCAAAATTAACCTTCAACCCTCGCCTCGTGCAATACCAGTACAAATAGTAAAAATAGTCTTAATAGCAATTAAGAAGAGCTATTTAATTGAGGCGTATTATTGAGTGATGTTATGTTGCACCTTGCCCCAACTGAATATGAAATCAAAATTTAAAGTTTTGTTTTTATGAGGGGCTCCACTCTCCACTCCCAAAAGACGCCGATCGGTGACCTTGATCAGTAGGATATCTTGGTAATTGTTTTCGATCTACGTCAAATAGTTGGATCCATTCCATTTTTCCATATCTTTCATAACACTCTTTCTGTAAAAAGGTCAATGAGACTGATGCATGAATGCTGGCCATGACACTAACCTGCCTGTCTACCCAGATCTCTGGATTTCTGGATAACAATTAGATGAAGAATAGTCGAGGTAGACAAATATTTTTAGCAAACACCAAATAATCAGAAATATCAAGGTTGGGACTTCAGGTTTTTCTACGTAGGTCAGGTCTGTCTGTCTGTATACCGTAAGTCTTGCGATATATTCCTAAATGGATATATTTGCATTCACTACTCCTTTTAAGCATTTCAACAGACCATTACTTGTGTCGAATGGGCAAATTAGAATTGCTAATTACATTTACAACTAAAAGTAATAGTTCTTTTAGACGGAATCATTTAAAGAATTCTTAATGGAATGCCAAATGTAATTATTTTTAGTCATCATCATCAGTGCCGGATCCAAGGCAAAGGGTACAGAAATATTTAAATTCGAACAAATCATTATTAGCTCGAATCTAGAACGTTCACTGATGTCGCATATGGTTGTTTATGTTTATGGAAAACGTTCCCAACATCATCAATTGATAATGATTGATTTTAACTCTTTTTTAGGGATCAATATCCAGATTTTTCCTAAACAACTATTTGACGGAGCGAGAGCATTTTTAAGAATTTCCGATCGTCGATCCTGTCCTTGGCTTTTGTCTGAGGCTGTTACAAGTTACAACTTTTACCCCTTCATCTTCATCTATCTATCTCTTTGTACATTTTATCGACTCAAATCTAATCAAAAATCCCGATGAGATCATATCAAATTGATCTGACTCACTCATATCCGATCGAATGAGTCGAATCGCATCCCACTAACTAGAATCAGCAGAAGAAGAATGGTTTGGAATGCAATTTGGAATGTG
>JAQIYE010000647.1:0-11312 GCA_034699765.1 Xenyllodes armatus
AGACAAATTGCAGATTTGTTCCATTGGTAGAAGACAAGGACACCATTTACAAGCTACAGGCATTGGAGCGGAACGCCACTACTGGGTCCGAACTGAGGTCGTACCTTCCGGTCCTGGTCTACCAGAGGTCATGTAATGCTTTAACTAAGACTTGCAAAATGGTCAAGGTTCCAGCCGGAGCTGATACTTCTTCCCTTCCAGAACAATTGTATGAGATGGCATTCACAAGGTTAACCACTGGCTCTGGACTGGACTTCCGTTACTACCCCCTCACTATCTCTGGGACAGCCAGACTCTACATCATGTCTTGTAGCAATGGGACTTGTGGGATGACCCCATTCATAAAAGAAACTTTCTATAGACTCAAGCTTGGTATAGATCAAGGTCCACGGCATGACTCAGAGGTGGTTCCAACCGCTCTGTATGTCAACAGGTGCGATGGAAGTTGCCAGAGATCAAGGTTAAACCTTACCACAGATGACCCGAGGAAGATCCAGATCTACGAAGTGGTCGTCAAAGGAATGAACGGTGGAGGACAGATAAAGGGCTATGAGCCAGTAGACCCTGAGACATTGTTGAAATTTTATACCAAAGTGTGTGACAACACCAAATGTGGTCTCCAACCCTTGCTTGACCCTCAGATTTATAAACTGAGGACCAAAAGGGCATTGAGTGGAGACGTGGAGATTATGGAAACGTTGGATTTAACTCCAATCTGTGTTTATAGAAAGGAGTGTGGTGAGAAATGCGAGTGGGCCATTGTTGTGGCCACGGATCCTCCCCTAACAAAACCCGAGCTCTTCACCCTCCAAGTCATTAAAAAGTCCCAAGGTCAAGGTCAGGTCATGCAGAAAAAGTATGTTCCATTGACTCCAGACGTAATTTCAACCCTTGTGAGGAGGGTTTGCGTTGATGGGACATGTTCACTTTTACCCCTCGTGTCCAACCTAACTCAAACCCTGATGTGGATGAAGAGTCCCGGGCGGGATCCAACCGACTCATTGACCCCAGTGGACCTAGCTACCGCCGATTGCTACACCTGTGAAAAGGTCACTTGGGAAGGTGGTAAGGCCAAGGAATTGTATCTTGTATCAACCAAGAATACCCCAGGAACCAAAACCCAAATAAAAAGATATGAACAAGTTCTCCAGAATGATCGGAAGTTAATTTTCACCAAAAGGTGTAACCAGGACCAATGCACCATTGAACCTGGATTTCCTGACACTTCAAATAGAACCAAACTATGGAAACTGGACTACACAAATGGGAGTTCCTCAAGGATTCCAGTGGAAGTCTGGCGAAAGACTTGTTCATCTTCCCCAAACACCAACATCAAGTGTTCCATGGTATCACTGAAAGAGGACGATGTCTTGGGTCCCAGTGAGCCTTTGTACAAGTTGATTGTGTTGAAGAAGAATGATCCAGGTCAATTTGGTGATGCGTCCACTACTGTGATTCACAAATACCTCCCTCTCCGTCCTGGCTCTGAGGGTTCAGCTAACCTTTACTATGAAACCTGTACTCCTTCTGGAACCTGTGACCTCAACCCTGTGGCTGACACTTCCATGACTTATCAGAAGAACACTAAACCTGACCCAAATCATCCCACAAAAACAATTGAGACCTTCACAAAAGTGAGTCTGTTTGGTCCAGGGAGTGAGCCTGGGGAGTTTAAGGAATTGTCGAGCTTAAGTGAAGCCATATCCAACAACATCACAATCTACATATTGATTGTCATTAAGAAGAAGAGGGTGAAGGGTCAAGAGATCAAGAGAGTCAAACCTTACACGGACGACCTTAGTAATCTTTGTCAAAAGACCTGTGTGGGTGAGGGGAAGTGTGTGATGAGTCCAATTGGGGTTAGTCCACCCACAACCCAAGAAACTCAAGAGGTCTGGAAGGTCGAGGATTGCAGTATGGGACCTCCGATTCCTCTCATCACGGGTGACCCTGAGGGTAATGTAGTTGAGGTTGACGAAGAGGTGGGTGAGACCAATGTTCGGATTGGATTAATGTCAGATCAAGACTTGGAGCCAGGTGATGAAGTTGGACTACCTGACCTAGACGACTTGGGGACAACCACCGCAGCCCCTGTCGAGACCACTACTGTGGCAGTGACCAGTCCACCCATCGAGGAAGAGGTTCCTGTGATTGTAAGCACAACCACGACAGAACCAACACAAGAAATCCCTGCCCTCACAGAGACACCTGAGAAGGCGGAGACAAAAGAAGATCAATTCGCTATTGAAACGACGACAGAAGCGGTTCAGGTCACGGATCATGAGAAGGTGGAAGAGACCACCCCTTTGAGTGAGAAGAGTGAGATTGTTGAGACACAGACTCCAGCCACTGAGACCCAGGTCGTTGTACCTGAAACCACCACTGAGGGGACGGGAATTGTTCAGAATTTGGTTACTGAGAGTGTAGCTGTTACAACTGAGGCTGTGTCTGAAGTCACTGGCTCTAGTCCTGCAGAAGTAGTGGTCCCAGAACAGTCGACAGCGGCTACTGTTCAAACCACAGAGGCTGTAACTGCGAGTCAACCTACTGAGGGTGTCCAAGGTCAGTCCACTGAGCCTGCCAAAAGTCAACCATCAACCGAAGCCACGGTAATCCAATCCACTCAAGCGTCTCCGCTCAGCCCTGAAACAGGAAATCAAGGAATAACTGAAGGTCCACAAAATGAGTCCACCAAATTGGACCAACAAGTCCCTGAAGGTCAACAAAACGACACGACCAATGTGGACCAAACAGTCCAAGAAGGCCAACAGAACGGAACCACTCAAAACGTGACCAAAACCATAATAGATCCTAAAACTGGAAACAGGGTGGTGGTAGTGACCCAAGTAATTGTTGTGGAGGAAGAGGTGGACGAGGAAGATGACGCCATACAAGGACGGAGTATGGACGACTACACACCTCCTCAAGGCCGATTGGATATAATTGGTCGATTCTTGGCCACTGCAAGACCACCTGGAAACACAATTGAGGTCACAAGGCCCCCTCCCCCTCCTTTAGCTACTGAAAGATCGATTGGGATAACAGAGACTGTGATTCGAGGTCAGCCTTCCTCCACGACCCCTGCTCCCGATCTACCATTTGAAACCCTAACAACAACCCCTTCGAGCACTACAGATTCGCCCATATCAACCATCATCGAGAATATGACCCGGGAGTGCGCTGAGAGTTTAGCAGACTGTCCAACCAACACTCTATTCAGAATAGAAGAGAAGAGATTCAGTCTCATAACTGCCCCAACCAACATCTCAACCCTGAGGGTCATTGAGGTCAGGTTTTATGTTACCCCAACAGATACTATCTCATTCATCATGGGCCTAGACGAGGAGACACCAATTGACCCTCTGAGTCATGATCTTGAGATAGTTCACACATTATCTGGACTCTCGTTTAGGTTCATGGGAGTCCCTGGTCCCTCTGGGGGTCAGATACCATCAAAAGGAATGACCCTTTTCACCCAGGGATCAAATGGGAATCTAACCTTCTTAGTCACAATCAAAGGCCAAATAAGTCTCAAGTATGAAGGGTTTCTGAACAACCGGGAAACAGTGCTTGAGATTGAGCTAAAAGGGTTTAGGATCCGATCAAGGTCAGTTGGTGGGTCACTAGTCAGGTTCCAGACCCCAGATAATAAAATGGTTCTCTTTGAGTCTGAGGGTCAACTCATAACCAAACTGACCCTTGGTATATCTCTGGATCACAATGTGACCGTTAGTTTGCCTGAATCAAAGGGCAGTATGACCCTCACATACACCGACGACGATGAAACAACATCAAAGTCCCTCTATCTTAACCTGAGGGGAATCCCATATGATGGAAAACCAGGAACCATTACCCTTAACCTACCAGATGGAAAACTGACCTTTGACCTTCCCTCTCCCCAGGACACATCCAGAGACGGACTCCTCATAACTTATACCGGAAACTCTTTAAAATCCACCTTTGAGCTCCCGGGGGTGTACCCATCAGGGTTAGAGCCAAAGATGCCGGGCTCTCATTTTCTCCGAATCGAATTACCTAGCACTGAAAACAAAAAGGTCACATTCTTGGTTCGAGGACACACGAACAGAGGATCCGGTGAGCCCCTTCAAGTGACCGAGATCCAATTTGATGAGGTCAAAGTTCAACTAGACGCTCCTGGCCCTGGCCCATATCTCCGTGTGGAGGCTTCCTCTTATAATGGGACCCTTCTATTTGAGCTTGTAGGAGTCCCTGGCCTCCAACCTGACCTGGAGTCTGAAGAGTCAAGAACTGTGAGCTATTCTACTCAAGGTCAACAAATGACCTTTATCATCCCCAGTGCACTGGATGATCCTGGAGTTACCATTGTTTTAGATCAAACTAGTTATCTCATTCCTGGACTAACCCTCCATGGCCATCCCATGACCAATCAAATCTCCTCAATTGTCACAATCACATCAGACTCTGTCTTTTACATCAAAGTTGTCACGGAATCTGTCCACAAAATTAGATCCTTCATCTTCCCTGTGACTCCCTCCATTAACATCACAGCAAGACTAAAACCACAGGAAGGGACCTGGCTAAAAATCGGGGCGGGTGATACTGTGTTCGAGGTCACTGGGGTCAAAGAGGGTCAGTCAGAGGCCAAGTTGGGGAAAAAAGGAGAAGTAACTCTAATTGCTCCCACGAATGGGACCATTCAGTTCATTGTGAGCCATGAGGGGAATAAGTCTGTTTGGAAGTTGTATGGGTTCAAGGTCAAGGGTCAAATGATGGGCCGGGCTGTATCCAAAGCTGGTAACACTTGTCGCTAATTTCTATGTCACATTTTAAGTTTCATATTATTATTAACCTATTGTATCTTCCTCAGAAACCCTCTTTACCGGTGGCTGGAAACTTCAATACTACACTTCATTGACCCCAAGATCAAGCCTTCAGCACGAAGATCAAGTGTGGTTTGGATTGGGGAATTGTCCATCCACCCCAGTGGACCCCATTGGGTCCTCTACAGAGTCAATCGTCCGATTTTACCTGGGTGTCATGCGGGTCGGGTGTATGGTGGGCTATGAGGGATTGGTGACCCGAGATCTTATAGAGAAAGGTCAACTTGAGATTATTGGGGAGAGGCTCCGGGTCCCGAACGGACAGTTGGGTACTTTGTAAGTTCATTTTAACTTTTAAAATGTATGATCACCATGAATGACCTCTGATAATATAATTTCTCCAGGTCCACTCAAAAACTAAACCTGGCTCAACTGGATGGCTTCTCTCTGTCTTTGGAACTGGAGACCTTTACCAAAACGTACACAAAGTCCGAGTCCAAAGATGCTAATCAACTCTCGACCTCAGTCCACTTCCTCACCCAATACAGTCTCAACTATCTAAAGGCAGTTTTAGGAAAAGCTCGAGCCCACATGATCCATTTCCTCACGAGTCTACTGGAGACACTGGCCACGGCATTCCACAAACTAGTCCAGGATGGAGGGGTGCTTGAAGGATGTGGAGAATGTGGTGTGGATCAGACTCTCAACTACAACGATCGTTTACAGGTCATGTGTGTGTATCTGTTTGTGGTCCATGGGTTGGGTGGGTTGGAAGCTGACTTGACCTCTGACCTGGTTTCAAGTAGTTTCCAACGGTTTTGTTTGTTGAATAGAGTAGCTATTGAGTCTAGAGTGGACAAGTATTTTTGAGTTTAAACTTTATTTAAATAGTATTAGTAGGACTACTGAACTTTAATTTAATAAAACAAGGGGTTTTCCAAAGCTGTGATGCGTAGCCATTTTAACTGTATGTTTTTTTAGTACCAAGCCCTGGCTTGGATGACTCCTGGTTTTCTAACTAAGCTCAATCAGCAGTTAGGAATCAACTGACCCGCACAATGTCAGAGCCCATACTTTTAATGTTAAAATACTCTTTAAGCTGTGACTGTGAGGTAGACTTCATCTTTTATTATCTCAATTGTCGTAACAGTTTAACAGATTTTCATGAAATGATTTTAGCTCTTTTCCGCTTGCTTTTTCTAAGTTTGGAACAAATGTAGTACACTAAAGGTTTCATTACCATCCTTGACCTCGACTGGCATTTGAATTTACAGACCGTGTTCTTAACTAATAGGCCTAATCTTCCTTCTGAAATGGGATTGAGTCCTTGAATGAGTGGGCTCCTTGGGAAATTACAATAGAACCAATATCGGGGATCCAGCTCGAGCCTAAGTTAGGACCATAAGGACTCTTCTTGATGACATTTTGTCTACATAAACTACATGGCACAGCTAATGGCTACATCATATCCAACTTTTAATTAACTTCTTAACTAATCCAAAATTATTATCTTTACTCCGAGGAGGTATTATTCATTAGTAGGCCAAAAATAAGGTAAAGGGCTCATCTAAATATATAATTGGCTATTTATGCGAAATTTGCCCGTGAGCCTATATTTTAAAGAGATCATTTCCTTAATATTGTCATTCCTTCATTCACACACTACTAACAACAGACAATTTTCTATATCATCTCATCAAATGACCTTGACATTGCTTGAAATCAAATGTATATCATTGAGCTCCACTCCACCAACACAACATTATTTTGGCTACGAGTAAATCTTTACAGCATACGAAGTAATACATTACTAAAGGAGCGGTTCCTTCATAGTTACGGCGCGGGGTTAGATGACCTTCGAAGGACATGAATGAGGATCCCTGAGGCACGGCTCCTGCTTGAACTAGTTGACCTTCCTAATCCTTTGCATAGAACTGAGACTTAATAATCAGTCCTTTTCAAACAACAGTTTCTGGTGACTTATTGTTGTTTCCAAATCTTGAAGAGACGAGTCCAGATGTTGGGGTCATAATCTACGAGAGGATGGGATATTTTCGTTTGGATTTTTCATTGGACAGAATCTAGGTCATAAAAACTTCAAAATGCAAATCATTGAAGAATTTGTCGAATTCCTCCAGGGCCATCAATAAAAGTGTGCAGGGATGCAGATAGAGAAGCTCCAAAAATGCATTCCAAAAAAATGAAGTCCCCCATTTCCCCATTTATTTTTATTATGAATGACCAAATCCAACCAAAAGGGTCCAAGTCCAAATAGCATCCAGCCACAAATAATGTTTTTTGAAAAGCATTTTTTGTTTGTTTTTCAAAATCTCCAATAGAGCTGCCTGATTTAATAACTTGAGCTTGAGTACCTCTATAAAAATATGAAGTTGGAAAAAGCACAAGAGACCAAAAGGGATCTTTGGTGAGATATTTCTGAGATTTTGTTACTATAATTGTAAGTCAGTCCTATTCTATTTAGGCAAAATTATATGAATGTACTATTTCTGGAAAGCCAGCTACTATAAAAGTTCCATGCTGGGCTTGGATGCTGGGTGCGACCTTTCTATTAAATTTGGGATATTGCACCGGGTCACATTTCCGGAGTTTCTTAAAATGAACTCGGACTTGTGCTACTATACTAAAAGAAGATGCCACTACAGATATATGTACAAATACAAAATCAGCAATAATCAAATAATCCGTGAGAATGCACAGCTCCAAGTTTATATCAAAACCCAAAAAACAATAATTCTTTAATAATAATGATCACCACTATGCCTTAATTGTAAATTCCCATTAAACTATGTAAATACCATTTGTGTGTAATTAGCCTACAGTCTCTACAGTTCGAATAGTACATTTGACCTTTCACAGTCTGATCTCACCGTATTGTAAGAGTAACTTGTGGTAATCAAAAAGTTTAAAAGGAAGGTAACTCAGTCAGAGTTAGAAAGATGGGAAAAGAGAAAAATAAAAGAGAGAGAGGTCAAGGGTCATATCAGTATACTATTCAAAGGGAGCCTCAAGCCACTTTTACGATTAGACCCCATTCTCTGAATTATAATTATTGTCAAAAATATAGTCAAAAGAAAACTTTCTTCGAACATTGAACATTTACCTTTTAAAAAAACTATCGCCCTCCAAATAAACAAGTTAAACAATACTTTTAAAGGCTCAAAGTCAGCCAACTCTAAAGTCTACCAAAAAACAAAAATGTGATCTCAGCAAGCGAAGTTTCATCTAAACAAGCAATCAATTCCTGAAATCAATCAGAAAATGAACAAATACAAACAAAGAATGAAATCTCAAGGGATAACAATTTAAAAACCGGGCAAAATCCTGGACTAAAGTAATTGGGTCTATCAACTAAATTTCATTAAACTACCCTACATCCTGCAACTTAAATGGGGGTTCTATTTAGCTCTAAATTCTAATAATAATTAACCGGACCAAAAATTAATAATTAAAGAAATTAAGGCCAGTGAGGAGGGTTAAGCAACAGGGTCAGGGTAGACAGAGTCTCTGTCAGTTACCTTGATTGTAATTCCATCCTCTTCCTCTTCTTCGTTCATTGTTGAGAGACGACGACGTTCCTCCTCACTGATGGCGTCCTTTTTGTTTCCCCTCTTCTTGGCTCCTTTCTCCTTGCTAAAGGTCAAACAGGCAGACAAAGTTAAAATTTGTCCAAAAAGTACATCAATGAATTTCTAAGGGGTTTGGCCTGTCAAAACTTACATTTTCTCAACGATGGACATTGAGGACTTGTCCTTGTACTCTTCTTTGGAGTTGACATTATTAAGTTGTTTCCATATCCCAGTTTTATTTACCTCTTCAGTAATGTTAACAGAGCTAAGAGGGATCTTCATCACATTTCCTATATATTCGTTATAAGAACTTGTTACTTCGATTCCAATGTTTAATCTACATAGAAGCATTTTGTATTTTAATTTCTTTCATACCATTTGGGAGAGGAATCTGAAGGTTCCCAGACTCTCCGACGGCAAGCTTTACATGAGGCAAAAAAAGACAAAGTTAGGTCAACTAAAGGTCTGTGTCCTACATCATTGAAATAAATGTAAACTTACAGGAACTGGAACTCCAGGCCCAGCGGATCCATCCCTGGAAAATCGCCTTTTTGGATCCTAATGAGAGCAATGGAGAAAAGTTATAAGAGTTCATGTTAAAAATGCTGTAAGCAGTAAGATGGGCGATGGACCCTTACCAGAACATCCTCAAAATCCTCTTTCATAATTCGTTCTTCTTCGTCCTTCCGCTTAGTGCTTTCTGGCATGATGTCATCCAGGATTTTGAGCTCCCGTTGAGTGAAAACATAGTCTAACATTTTCCTAGCTGCAATCATCACGACCAACTGGAAATGGGTTCAAGGACGAAATATAAATTTCTAACTGGTTCCCGGAGATTAACAAGGACTGACACAAAATCTAATCTTTTCTGGTACATAATTGTTCCATACCATAATTGGGAAGAGGATGCTGGTTTTCTTAAAAGATTTGATGAGCCATAAAAGGATCAGACAAGCCAATTGGATCAGGGTAAACATATGAACTCTCAAAAGGGGGACCTATAAATGATACAAAAATCACCTTCAACCTAGACCTTCAACATAGACGACCTCGAGTCCAAATGTCCAAAAGTCAAGTCTTTGTCATTTCTTTACCTGTCTCAAGAACATGTAGTCTGGCTGGTATTTTGTTGGCATGAACATAATCAAAATTCGATCAAAGAACTGCATTCCTTTCAGGGAAGCAAAGCCCATGTACAGGAATACTCCGTAAAGACATGGCATGGGGATAACTATGAGAATCAAAAAAGGTCAAATAATTGGCCAAAAGATACAGTCTGAGATACGGATCTCTTACCTCGAAGTAGTGGCGTGATAGTTACAGACAAACCAATCATCACAAAAATGAGGACATGTGTTACTCTTTGTTCTCGAACTCCAAGAAATTGAGGTTTTTCTCCAGGGGCTGCTGACTCAGATTCCATCTTGAGGGAGTTTACGTGATTCATGGAGAGGACAGTGGCTGCCACAAACCATGGGATCCCAAGGATGGAACAAATGATGATCAAGATAGAAAGGACAAACAGGTCCAAATGATACCCACACCCTTTCTGTAAAGAAACATTTAACGAGACTCAGAGTTAAACTCAATCAAGTCCCTATTCCAGACCAAGGGCACCTAAAACCCTCTAAGGCGTTTACCTTCAATTTATGTTCTTTCCGGTTAATGATAACTGCTGTAATTTGTTGATCCATAAAAATAAGAATAGTTGCTAGAATAGCTGGGAGGACAGCCGCAAAGACCGTCCACAATGGGTTCTCATCAAAGGGCCTGACGATCCAACCACGCTCATTCGGTTTTGTAGGCTCAAACTTTGATGGGACTTTAAGTTTTGGGGTCCTAAGTCCCATGGCCAAATCTGTACAGGTCATTGAGATAATCGCAATGATGACTGCAAAGTCACTGACCACTTGACGAATCTGTAGGAAGATCCAAAGTGAACTAATTAAATCAGAGTACCGTTGTTACACGTTCCCTTCTAGCTAAAATGTCATGACCATGAACTCACCTTGGCTGGAAAGAACGAAGAGTTCCTAAAGTCCTTGAGGGTCACAGAAATTAAAAAGGTTCCAATAAACAGGAGGGTTGACATGAGAAAAATATCCGGGTAGTAAGAGCAACCTGCCCCAACAAGAGTCGCATTGTATTTCTGAAAGAGAGGTGAAGGAGATCTTTAAATAAAAACTTGCCCCTCACGGGCCAAGCTGAAGACCGATCAACCTGCGCCTAAGCGTCGTTTCGTTAGCAAATCTGTAAAATTCCGTGCAGGTTTGTTCTGGAATTCTCTTCCTAAAAACTGGTCTTTTCGCGAGCTATGTCTAGCCAAGTTAAAAGAATTAGTGACCAATTACTTAACTTCTCTTAGGAATGGCTGTATTATTTTTTACTAAACAGTGTTGAATTTAGGTTAGTGTCAGTATAAACATATTTTCTTATTGTCACCGAAGGGAGACCAGCGATGTATATTTATACAATGTTGTATTTCGGTTTTAAATGACAATTAAATAAAGGTTCAAATCAAATTAGCGTTTGGACAAGCTTAAACTGGCTTTTTGTTGGCTTTTGGACAACTTTAAACTGGCTTTTTGTTGGATTTTGGATAAAATTTAGTAACTTAGGTTCACCTACACAAATCCCACAGAAATCATCAGACTGCTTCCCCACTTGGAAAAGTTTTACTAAGTTGGAAACACGTACACAAATTCCACCAAAATCATCAGACTGCTTCCCAACCAAACTACATTTTCTACAAAGTCCACAGGAATCATCAGACTGTTTCTCAGCTAAAATAAATTTTGGTAACTTGGAAGCATCTAGACAAAGTCCACAGGAATAATCAGACTGCTTCCCAACCAAACCACATTTTCTTGCTTACCTTTCTACTTTGGAAACTGCTTCACAATCAAAAATTTTTTTATTCAAA
>JAQIYE010000648.1:0-11311 GCA_034699765.1 Xenyllodes armatus
TGTGGTTGATAGGAGAGGATCCCTCATGGTTAATGAGGCAAAGAGTCATTTGGGACAAGTGGTGTTAATTTGTTTTTTCTACTAATTTGAAACAATAATCATATTTAGTGTTGTCAAATATGAAATATAACAATTTAAAAAAAGGAAGCCTTCCTATACAGTTGGTCCTGGAATATTTTTACTTCTGGTACTTAATAATTCGAACCTGTCAAATATAAATTTAAAGTTGAAGTTGCAAATAAAGTTAGAACTTGACTCAATCATTTCCATTACCCGCCCATTTAATTTATATCAGCAAAATCCCATAAATTTAAATTAAAAGGTTTTATGCCCTCATTACCTGTGAGTTAACAAACAATGATCCCATGCAAAATGAGGCGATACCTACAGTGCTGTAGCTTCACGATCCATGACATTTTATGTGACATCATCCCATTTTAGTATTGTTTGGTCTTAAAGAGGTTTTCTAAAACTAGGGAAAGTTACTTTAAAACAGACTCGCTTAGATAGAACTAAAGCCTCATCGTGATATTGATGTTGTTTCCATCTCATGTCCTGTCCTCCCTGGATTATTGTTCCACTTAAGAAGATTACACTAGAAGATAGACGTACGTAAAGAGTCAGTCAGGTATCATTTGGTTGGTTTCAGAACGAGAAGCCCATGTTCATCCCATGGTGGGCCTTATTTAAATTTCTAGAGAAGAACCATCATCCCAACAACAGCCAAGGGAAAATTAAGGTTCCTTTTCGTCTTTCCTGTTAATTACAATTACTCCTTGAGCATCTCTTGTACATTAAGGCTCAAAGTTAAGGAGAGAACCAAAAGAAGAGTCAAATTCTCTCTAAAGTTTACTCCTCGGATCATCTCAAAATTCAAAAGGATTATCCAAAAGGGAAGGGAACAAAAGGAATTGTTACATCCTAAAGGAAGCTGCTGCTGCTGCTGCTGGGAGAAAACATTAGTTTAAAAGACATCAAGAAATAAGGATCAAATTCTCTTCTTGAAGGGAAAGGGGCCTTGGGATATACTTTCATCTCCATTTAATTTCAGGGACTTTTCCCTTCATCCTGTCCTTGTTGTCTTTTCACTTGTCTCATCTTCCTGTCCTTCCTTGATGAAGACTCCTCCTCGTGTCTCTCAACTGAATAATTTGAGTCTTCTCAACTGTGGTGTCCTGGTGTGTGGAAGAAGAAACTAATTTGGATTCACAAAATTCCATTCTTCTGCACTAGTTTTCCTTAGATAGACTTTCTCCCTGGAGAAAGTCCTTCCTGTTGTGAACTTGATCATTACGCTAGGGAGAGAGAGGATGAAGATGATGAGGTTGAGGAGGATCACTTTCTTTTGTTTTTTTGCTTTCAAACAACCAACGAACCAACAACCCTTTCCTTCCTTTTGAGTGACAGTTGGTCTGGGAGTCCCTCTGGGCTGAGGGTTTATTTGTACATGAATAACTGATTATAGAGAAAGGCGTATTTTTCAAGGTTGGGGGTTTTGAGGAAGCAAGGACTAAGAAGGATCTGGTCCATTTGTTCTCAACGACTTTCTCTTTAGTCAAGGTAAGTTTAGATACTGTTTTGAACAAAGTTTTTCTCAATTTTTAACCTTTATCTATCATTTTTATGCTATTTATTTACAAATACTACAAATTTTAAAGGACTTGCAAATATTAAAATTTGTCTTTCATGGACGTTCAAGGTACTTTTGTATTTAAATAATTTTGAAAATAGAACTCGAGGGCAAGATGAAGAAATAGTGAGTAGATTGATTGATTTTATCCGTTTAAAATTCATATATTAACTTTAACTCAAGATTTTGAAAATAAATTTAGACATAGTATAATGACACAAAACATTCACTTTTAAATTTTCAACAAACATATTGCAAATTGTAGCTCCTTGGGTTTGTTCCTCAACTTTGGCTAAATACAACATTAATTTGAGTGGCAAGCTCACCTTTTGACAGTTTCAGCCCAAAAGTCAGAGTGACAAATAAACTAGGGAATACTATAGTACTTTTGGTGAAATGACACCACACCGACAAAAATATGATTATGATGAGCCAGATGGGAGAGGAGGACACCTTTCTCCACAACATCAAAGTTATGGTACATTCAGAGAAAGTGGTAAAAGCCTTCTCCGTTACTTTTCTGATGCATCCAGAATTTTTACTATGCAGTATCATTACTCCTTTCTTTATCAACTTAAGTTTATTTCAAAGAGAATCCAAGCAAGCGACCAATTTACTCGGACTCCCCTTTCATTACAGAACCGTAGAAAGTAAGTGAGGAAGTGATAGAGTCAACACTTCCTCTTGCATAATAATAACACCTTCTCACTCACACTTTAGAAATGAATTCAGAAAACAAACAAGAATCAAAGGACAGACAGATAGATAGGGAACAAACAAACAAAGGGAAAGTTCCTTTTCAGTTTTTACTAAGAAAATTTCCAGGAGAGTTCATGAACCATGAACTTAAAGTTTGAGTTTAAGTTTGCTGTTCTTCTAACATTTTGATGTTTTAGAATTCAGATGGTTAGAATTAGAAGTAAAAGATTCAGTTTCTTTTCAAGGAATTGTTTTTGATCATTCTTTCAACTGATCTATTTATCTAAGAAGAAGTTTTTCAGAGAGAGAGAAGGTGAGATGAAGGCACTCGCAGCTTTCATTTTAACCCTTAAAAACTAATTTTAAGAAGATGGAGTATACTTTTCATGGAATATTAGAGCTTTTCCAGTTGATTGTTATCTGATTTTCCGGTTAAAACCAAAACAAGCAAATTAAATGCGAATTTTACTGAAATATTCTTGTTTTCATAAACTTTGAAACACTTTTTAAAGAAATTCAGTACATTAACCTTTCCCTGGAACACTGTTTTAAAAAAAGGTAAACAAATTACATAAACGTTCGATCTTACGCGTAGCAAAATAGTATCAAGGATGAAGCTTGTTGAGGAGTTTAGAAAAGATGATTTTGAAGTTAGACTTAACCACATGTTTCCTTCTGTTATGACATGTTTAAAAAGTCTCGTGTATATTATTTTATGAGTAGTCAGGTAAAAGTGTCGAGTGGAAGTGGGGAAGGGTGTAACTTATTACCTACAGTTATTACAAACAACTGGTTCTCTTCATTCATTCACTCTCCATCAATCCTCCTTTGGTCTAATATAAATACCTTTTAAGTATCCTTCATGAAAAACAAACTCTGGAAATCGGAAAGATGTATTTTTTACAAAATTTGTATCTCCAGGAATCGTTCAAACCTACTAGAGGGCTCCTAGTCTAAACGAACGATCAGAAGTTTGGCCAGTGTAGTGGCCAGTACCTTGGATCTGACCTTTGCCCAAAGTTTACAAAAAAAGTTAATTGTTTCGAAATAGAGTTTTTAATTAGAAAATACATGTTAAAGGAAATTTGAATTGTAAAGCCCTTGAAATCCATCAGTTCTAATAAAAGTCTATTCAAAATTTTGGTTCATACCCCAGTTAAAGTAGCCACTGACATTCAAAAGCTTCCTTTCCTCTTGTGAATTCGTTCATGTGGTCGACCATATGGATTTACTGTCTTATAAATTACATAAAACAGGCACACAGGTGGACGTGTGAGTCTAACTTAAAAATTACGACTGCCCTTATAAAGTTTGATTGTTAAATATGAAGGTATCCCCAGGTGAGAAAAAGTTTACAAATCCTGCCCCTGCTGATGAGGTCCTGCAAAGTTGCTTCAACAATAATTTAATGATAAAAAGTTATGGAACAACAAATGATTTGACAATTGTGCTCCAGCCTCATCGTCATTGTATTTCCAGTTTAAAGGTTTCCTTCTCTCCTTGCTTTTTTAAACCAACTAAAGTAAGAATACGACTTTGTATAACACCCCGGAAGGTTTGTCCCTTTTATGGTCACAATTAGTTGAGTAAAGTACTTTCGGAAGGCTTGAGGACATTTCCCATTGGGACTGTTTGGATCTGGAGAGTCAAGGATTTGGGCTCAAAGGATTTCAAAGAAGTCCAAATCCAAGGAACTCATATATTTGTCTTATGAGTCTCCAACTGACATTATGATGATGGATTGAGTACTAAATGTCACTAGACAGAATTTCTTGAGTTCTTAAGGTTGAAGACGAAACACAGAGGAGGTCGGTCACTGGACTCCATTAGTGAAGTTCAATGGCGTTTGCAATGATAGAATTTAATTTTCCGGATACCCACCCCACATTTCGGGATTTTGTTAGTGGTCATTGCAAACAAGGAGTAGAACTTTTGGAAATAGAATTAAATGGAAAATACCTTATAGTGCAAAAATTAATTGCCCGACCGTTTTATTTATAAAACGTTACATTCTGACCATCTGAGACATTGGGGATAATATTGTATCTTACTTTTTGAAGATCAGAGCCGTCGAGCATATGATATTTTTTACCATTCAACCCTTCGAACGTTTTTCATAAAAATTGAAGAGCAATGGTGGCCTTCCATAGAAGTAAGTTTGGGGAGAAAGGACTTGAAAGGAGAACGAACTCGAGTTCCAATCCATGTGTATGTATTTGCAAATTCTCATTGATGAGACTGAAAGGGTCGTAACTATACTCAATTTGTATGTTTGCAACTTTCCCCAAGAGGCCCAATTATTCTAGCATTTTAAGCTGATAAAATTTTTATGTGGGAATTCTTTAGTAATTGAACTGGAAATGTTAGCAAATCAAACTTACGGTTTATTATTAGGAACTTTAAAAAGATGTTTTGAGTATTTCTTGGACCCAGATGTTTCTGATAATCGAATTGAACCTTATATATCAATTTTGATATTTTGATTTCCAAAGTCTCATAAATGTAAATTTCGAAACGTTTGCATATCCGACTTTCAAAATGCATGGAGTTCATGGAGGTCATGTAAGCGCACCGCGAAATTTCAGGGTCGCACAAGGCATGTTTCCAGTTATGCAAACTTGTATTCAAAACAAGGAGATATCCTTGCGATGGCACTGCTCTCAACTTTAAATATAATTTTAAGAAATACGAATAAGACTTTCTATAACGTGAAGAGGCTCTCAGCAAAATGGGGGGTTGTAGAACCTAAAAGGCTTTGCATATTTTTTTTTACTTTAAGGAATGTTATTTTCTTTAGTCAAGCTTTCATTCCTCGACATCATCATCATGAATAGGATTCATCCTCCTTGTCTCATAATGTTGACATTAATGTTGTTTCCTTTCCCAGCGGCTCTTCAACTTCCTAGAACCAACGAACTCCCAATTGAATTTCAATTTTTCCATCTCTGTCAAGTCTGCGTGGCCCTCGCTCTATTTTCATTCCCTCAGTCCATGTATTTTTTAACCATTTGCATCTCAAAAAATCGTCTTATTTATTTTCATTTTACAATGTTATAATTCTCATAAGTCCTTACTTACGGATGAACTAGATGAGATTCAGAAAAAAATTTCCTGAAGATACGCCAAAAATTTATGGAGAATATATTTTAACATTAGAAGAAATTGTTGCATTTACACGACATTCTCTGGTGACAAAAATTGACAGCCTTTGGTCTTTAATGTAATTCATAATAGACATATATTAATGACCCTGCAGTTTGTCAAGAACCAAAACAAACATGTGTGTATTTTTTATTTTCAGACATGCATTTATTAGCCAGTTTATCAAAATAGTCCTGCATTTAGCTTGCAAAATATGCCGAATTGCCGATTCCTTTTAGAATTTATTAAAATGGGTCAAAGGCCAATGCCATTTTTGCAAAATGCAAGTCCCTTGAAACCAAAACTAATGGAAGGAGGATAAGAATGCGACTTAATTATTCCTAATTGATGCTGTGAAATGCTAAGCATAATTCATATTGAGCTAATAGAAACTTGCTAATTGGTCTGGCTTAGTTTCTACAATTCTCAAAATTTGTGGCAAGCAATGCTGTTTCTATTATTTAAGAGTATACTTCATATTCACAGAGATGTGTAGGACAACACCATAAAATGTCAATATGAGTCGTTTTATGAGGCAATTTATAACAAAACCCCACATTTGGTGAAATGCCGCGTGGGTGAAAAACCCCCACAAAAATTATGTGAGAAAACCAGTTTGCTAGGCACTGTTGAAAATTAATCATCCTTTTTAGCACATTAGCACTATTTTATGTACCATTAAGATAAATCGCTGAAAAAGATTTGGACAACTATAGTTGTCTAATTACATAAGTGTACAACACCCTAAAGTCAATGAAATAAAATTTTGTTGAAATAAAGGTAATGTTAATCCATATCCACATGTATTTAAGTTAAGCTAAGTACAAATTCTCAGTTATGTTGAATATTTTTGGCTTGTTTTAATGTCAACCCTTAACTTGACTGTTTTATAAGCGTATCCAAATTTTTGACTCAGATGGATCTCCTACTCTTCCAATCCAATTTATTTTGGCTGTTAAGATAACATGACACACAGGAAACTAAAAGTTGTATTCTCTTGCCAATGCAAACAATCCATGTTAATTCCATTCATTTGATCCGAGAAATGTTGAGCACTCTTACTTAAAATCAGTAGTGAGAGGAGGAGGATAGAGTTGAAGTGAGATGTTGATTATTTAATTGAGATCAACCCAAGAGGAACTAATTCTCAGGGCTTATGATGAGACATGATCATTGAGCTTGGTTTAAATTAAACAAATATTATCTTTGCAAATACACAGTCATTGTATAAGCTGATGAAGTTGAAGTGAAAAGTTTTAATAGTCATTTATGAAAAGGATCTGTAATTGTAAACATGAGGATTCCTGCGGGATTGTGTTTTAGTAGAATCCCTTAGATTCCGGTCGCTAGGAAATCTCGAGAGAAATCAAAGCAATCTAACTACATCGAGTGATCGCCGTTCGATGAGATTTTGACAAACTCGAGTTTAGTATTTTCGGATCAGGTTATAACAGATCTCAGAATACCAACCAAACGGATAAGCACTACTCTGATATATTTGCAAATCCAAAAATTTACAAACTTAGTATGAATATTATTGTTTGAAGTTTGCAATTGTCACTACTGATATAAGCTGAACTCACAGGATCCATATGTATAAATAGAGTAATTAATTCTAGAGTCCCAGATTGTTGTTTCTTGTAAACCCCAGGGATTGTGGACGGATGAGACAAGAATAATAGAATTCCAGACTAAACTCATTTAAAACAGCAATCATTTAATTGAAATCTTTTGTTTTGATTTGAGTGGAATACCAACTTTGTTTGGATTAGGGGACAAGAATTAGATAATTAATTTCCATGTGAAACAATTCCATTTCATCAATGTTTCACTTCCTTATTGCAAAACCTCAGGTTTTGATTAAATTTGTATTCTTTTTGTGAATCACTGCCAATAAGTTTCTAAAAGAGACTTGTTTCTACTCTATAAGTGCAAGTGGTTTAATATCCGCGAAACATTTGTAAACAATGAATCGTGTCCAGAATTTCTAATTCTACTCAGCTCCACAAAACAAACCGTTTATCTGACTTCATAATTAAGTTTTAATTTGAACCCACTCTTAGTCACAAACAGAAAAATGATGAGGCAACTCTTATTATAACCTACCACGAAATGACTTAAATTGTTGGGATTAATGATTTTAAATTAGTTTATTAGTGGAGGAAGGGGGAAGTCTGGTCGACAGTCTGTGAGGTCTTTTCCCCAAAAAACACCCAGCAGTCCTCATCACCCCTTAATATCATGTCATCGTCAATCAAAGGGACTGACTGTTTAGTATTAAAATAAAATCCTTCTCTTCAAATTAAGCACGCACGAAAACTAACAAGTCTGAGGTCATATCCTTTCCTTTAAAGAGAGGAGGAAGGGTCGATGAGGGACGTGTCAGCAAATAATTTTCAACTACGTACAGTAAACCAAGGGCAACTGTTGAACTAAATCAAATTCAACACTCTTTTATCCAAGTAAACTAGGAATCGAATGACCCCTCCCCGTATCCTAAATCGAAAAAGTATTCAAAATAGGGAATATCTGTAGTGTGAAAATTCTAACTCATACTTCAGTTGAGAAACCATTTTCTAATTCTTGTTTAGTTGCTACTGGGATGATGTAGGATCGAAGAGTTTTCGACGTTCATGATGTATCCAGTTCGTTCGTCTGCTTATGTGCCCTTTTTGTCATACCTGCCCTTTTCTGGCAAATTGTAATCATACAATCAAATCATTTCCAAAATTTGCAATAAGGTCATTTTCAATTGGGCTTCTATAACTTCCAAGGAAGAATGTTCAAATTCCACTTTGAGAGGCTTTTCAGTATTCCAGTGGATACTTAAACCAGTGGGTTTTCCCTAAATAAACATTCAATAACGTGGATCGGGACCGAGAGTCCATTCGTTTACAATAATCCCTTACTATGTAGTTGTAATACGGGATCCTCGTGCCTGAAAAAACAATTAAGTGGGTACTTGGAAACCTCTTGGGATGAAGCCTGAAGCAACAGATACTGGAGATCTGTATTTATGTACTCATCATCAGGGATTGTTGATATTAAATCTGGTCTGGATTCTCTGGTCTTTTCATTTTCTGTGTATGTGTGTGGGGTCTTTTCTTCTATTCAGTTCTATCCAATGTATGGGGTTGCTGGAATGGGATTACGGCTTATTTGTGAGTGATAGGCGAAAGATTCATTTTCTCCAGGAATTGGACTATATCTTTCCAGAAAGAAATATTGACGTAATACTGGCACAAACAAAAAGAATATTGTTGTAAAAAAGGGGTTATATGCTTCAGGGCTGCTCGACCTAATTAATGTTCGATTTTCATGTACAATTGCGACCAGAGAAAGTCTAATTTTAGGTGCCTTTGACACTGATGAGTCTTTAATATTGTAAAAGTTGTGTAAAATTAGAAATACCTAGACATGCAATTACGGATTTCTCTTTGCTTTGATATAGTTTTAGAGCTTGTCCATAATAATGGAAAATGTTGGTGTGTTTGAAATGATAACGGTTAATACTGCATATCCATGCATGACCGACAAAATGTTACAACTTATGTAAGGTCGAAATAACCACTTTCATAATATGATAACAAAAGATTAAACAGTTTAAAAAACGGAAACAATGGACCACCTTCTTGTGAAATATTTATTTTTATGAATAATCAGAATGGATAATGCAGTCATTTGTAGTCTTTCTTGCTTCTTCGTGTGCATGGGGATGATAAAGATGATGGGTTTTGTTGTCGGAAATGATGATGAAATAGCATGAAACAACTACTGATCGTAAGAGAACGTACCTTTAGAGCTTGTTTGATGTTTGTATGTATTTATTTTGGGTTTATGGTAAAATTTATTTTAAGATATCAAAATGGTTAACTGGATCTGCCATTTAATATCGTACCTTATTGCAAAGGAGTGGGAAAATGCACACAGTCACTAATCTTAAGAGAAACCCCGAAGCGAATTTAATTTAAAAAAAAAAAATACTATATGTCGGTGTAAAAAGGAAAAGTGAATAAACGATAAGTAAATCTAGACAATGTTTTAAAAATTGTTCTACAATTTGTATAACTCGTAACAGTTACGATTTTAAGAATAAGCTCATTAGGTCATGGGACCACTAAATATTCCTTATTAGTAAAGTAACTAACCTAAGAAATAAACAAACTTCCTGTTCCAGTAAATTTGTTGGTTGGAAACATTTTAAGGCTCTGTTCTCTAATGCTGTGGCGTCCAAAATTTACCTGTACCGGAAAACCGGAATTGGTTGTAAAACTTTATGAAAAACCTACAAGGCCCAAGTGCACTGCATAAAGAGCACCAGGAGTTTACATAAACAACACTAACATAATTTATTATTAATGGAAAGGGTTAAACTTGGAAAGCATCATGGTCAGAATACATACAATCTTGGATTTGATGAGTCAAAAAAGCAAACTACAAAAATATGTACAGGTCTAGCAGGGAGGAGGGAAGGTGAACCATGAATTATTTCGAACAAAGAGCACCATCTTTGCTCTAACTTCTCTCTGACTGCCACAAAACACTACAAAACTGAGTTTAGCTCAGATTATTTTTTTAAAAAACGACTCTATAGACACTTTCATGTCATCCTGAGTTTGTTTTACATCTGATTAATGTGTTTTGTCTTATTAAACCTTTGTTTTTTCTCAGGTGGTGGTTCGAGGTTCGAGCCCGTAGACAAAAGAGGATCCAAAGGAGTCCTGAGGACCAAAGGGTCATGTCTTCCATTATCCTTATCTTTCAAGTCCTCCTCCTCTCCTGCCCTTTAGCCATCCTGAGTGACACAGACTTGGATCTCAGAGGTAAGATGTTCGTCTTTAAAATCTGATAATGTTTAAAATTATGAGTCTTAGCAATAGTTAGAGGTGCAATAGTTGATAGTGTTCCATGACGAAAGTTACATGAAAAAAAAAAAATATTTGGCATACCAATTGAAAGTCAGAGATGGGTGGCCATGCAATGTTCTATTTACGTCCGTAGCTCATAAAATGTATTGTATAATGTATAAATATAAAAAAAATTAAAAGTTAAATCCCAAATAAGGAATTTTACATGCATACTGGATTTCTGCCTCTCATAAATGAAATTGGGCATTTTACTGTTGGATGGTCTCCGAACGACTTACAGGACGTTGGGTTGTTAGAATGTATAGGAGAGTACGTATTTAAAAAATTTTATTTTTACAGCATAGTGCAGCTAGATGTTTATTTCTGGCCTCCCATCACGCCTTGAATCAATACATTTCCAAAACAATGGGATGTTGATGTTGATGATCAATTCTCTCCTGGAATTGTTGAAGAAGAAGGGTTCTTGGACCTTTTGGCCCTCCTAAATCATCGTTATAATAAAGTCATTACCCATTCTCTTGGCATGGGCGTGTCAGGGCATATCCTTAGACAAATGTCCATTTTTTTCTGAAGCCTGAGACATGCTTTAACTGTTAAATTTTTAAGGAAATACTCTTACATAATTAACTTTTCTGTTGTATTATTAGAAGCCAAACAACAAACAAAAATAAACAGAAGGAATGAAAACCAGATCAAGTAATAAATTCATTAGTAATAAGTTTGAGCTTGTACATTTAAAAAAGGATCAACATAATTTTAAAATATTGAAGAATTCAACTCAAAAATTAAGAATACATCTCGGGAGCAGATAAAATTCTCAACTGAATGTTGAATAGTAAACTGGATGGGCCATTTAAAAAATAAGATTTGAATAGCATTTGTAGGTTGGATTGCAGTTATCCGGGTGAGATTTTGGGGGATTTCGGGGGATTAGTCGAGGGATTATAGGGGGATTATGGGAGGGATTCCCGTG
>JAQIYE010000649.1:0-11307 GCA_034699765.1 Xenyllodes armatus
ATTAATACAATATTCTTACCGGAAGGAGCACGTCATGTCTTGTTTTTGTTTAGAAAGATCCTTGAGATTTTACAAGCAAAAGACATATTGAATTCTTAAGAATCATCTTAAGTCACCCGCACCCCTTACAATATGTAGTACAATGACATCAATATTTATTAAATTATTCATTACCCAAAAGACCAAGGATGGTGATCGAGACAAAAGTCCATGGAGGCATATTGCATTGTCTTACAGAAACAAAACAGAAGCTTTTGATTTTCTCTTGTCTTGATGATTGTTGTGGCTTCTGCTGGAGGAGCCTGAAAATCTGCATCTTCTCGTCTCTTGTTTCATCTAATGAGAGGAGACAGGACTACAGGCAATGGTAATCCTATCTTTTCCTTCTTCGTCTTAATAATACCCTCACTTGGGTGGGGTCCATGAACCCCGGAGGAAGAGGAAACCCGGATATTACTATGTATTATTATTATTCCCGGTTCGGATTCAATGTAATCTGGAGAACCCGTTTTCCTTTTCCTCAAAGAAGATGAGTTTCAATCAAGGGGAAAAAGGAGAAGACAGATAGTTCTGGTGAAGAAAACCTGGAGGAAATTGAACGGAAGGATTTATATTTAGTGGAAATTTATTTAATTACATGTCGTGGGTTGTGAGGTAGACGGAAAATTGATCTGGATAAATGGGATGTGAGAGGTTGAGGCATAATTTTGCATTTTGGTTCACTTCAAAGTGGTCTTACGTCTTACTAAACTTTATCAAAAAACAGACCGTGCAAAAGATGCACTTGCGATTTTTTATTCGGTAGTTTATTGATGCCATCGGAAGTTCATTCGATTTTTGTCTTATCAAGAGTGATATGTTTCTGCCAAATACGCCCCTGCTGCTAAGTCCTCAACTTTTACCTTACTTTCTCTTACTTATCAATCAAGAACGGGCTTTGGCTTTGAGTCAAACGAGCCAATTATAAAGTTAAAAGACATTATTGTTTTTCTCCATGAATTCAATTTACTAAAATGGAAGAATAAAAATAACAAGACATGCTACTATTATGACATAAGTATTGTAGATCCTTGAAAATATTTAAGGGGCTGTTCTGCTTTCTCCAGCATTAGAAGTAAATTATGTAAAATGGCTCTTAATTTAACAAGGAGGAAGGAAAAGACACTGCATTTTGCCTCGAGTCTTATAAACATTATTCTATCCATGAATGAGACAAAGACACGCGAACTTTCTACAACCCTTCTTCCCTTGACTTTTATTCACTTACTGATATTATTAGCTCACTTTTCTCGGAGGAGATTAGTGAAAAGCCCATTCTTTCTCCGAGACATCATTAAAAAGAAAACTATGAGATTAGCATGGGATCATGATCTAGCCAAGATCCTCCTGAACAAAGGGTTAAAAAGTGAACTAAAACTACTCAAGTTTCTTTGGAAAGTATTTTATGAGAGGGCAAAGATTAATAGGTGCTAAAGGTTAAGCTCAAGTCAATTGCATTAAAACTAAAGTCAACTAGATATCCAGATGTTCAAAGGCTCCTGAAATTGAATCCAGAGGAAATTTTGAAAGTACACCACTGAAGTAAAGTAGTTTTTTACAGTACAGGGTTATACTGTAGCACAGCAGGGAAACCAGTTCGATCGGAGAATCCTCCTAGAGACCTTGGCCCATCAAATGCCTCCCTTTCTTTCTTAATTCTCATCATGCCATGGAATAACGTGCCGACTTCCATTTCATTCAATTAAGGTAAAGAAGCTTCTTCCAGTCCGGTTATAGTCAGTCTCGGCCCAACAAATTTAATTAGTATTTTCCCTCCAGAGACAAATTGGTGTCTGCTGTTGCCGTCCTGTTCGTTTAGGATATCTTCCCTTTTTGGCCAGGTGTGTCTCAACAACATCATTTAACTAAAAGAGGTGAACTCATTTGGAACCGTCATGACCTGAGACTAGAAACTCATTAAGGTGGGTGTCTTTGCCTTGCCTTTTCACTTTCTTGACACATGCAGGGACTTTTGGGCTTTGGGCGTGGCCCTCTTTAACTTTAACCTTTGAAAAAATGATCAAGGGTGAAACAAACAGCTTTCTACTAAAACAAAGGTAGTAAAGAATGAGTCAAAGGAGAAAAAAGCGTTTTTGTGAGAAACAATATTATGACAATAAGAAATTAATCATGTTAAAAGTTTTTCCTTAATTAATTAATTTTAATTAAAGGAGGAGGAGGAGGAGCTTGTTAGTCCTCTGCCCTGGACCTTCTACAGGTCTAATGATGATGATATAGATCCAATTAGATATTTGTTAATGGGGATCGAAAATGAATGAATGTTAACAGGCACGGGTAGCTGTTTTCCAAAAAAAAGAAAGATTTTAGACTGCATTAACACGAAGAAATGTTTGTCATCATTAATTTCTTTTCCATTAAGAGTTTTTTCTCAACACGTGGATCACGATGAAACATCCATTTTCAGGCACGATGAGGTCATCCAGGAGTCGATCATTTTGTTCCCCAGAAAAATTACTTCGGTCTGCACACAGTAAATTTTAGCTAAAACTGTAGCTGGCCAAGCAGTAAGAATTAGTTTTTGACCACCGAGGTCAAGTGTCAAAATTACCATAAAAGCACATAAAACCCCTTCATTTTTCTTACAATTCTCCTTTGACCGATATGTACGCTCCTGCAAAAGACTGTTTTCTCTGAAAGTCTAAAAGTCATGGCTTTTACCCTTTTTAAAACAAGAAAATGGATCCAATAGATAAAAAGCATTTTGCTCTGACACGAGTACTAATAGTAAATATGTAACAAGGACATCATTTTTCACGGACATTTAAGTAATACATATAAATGATATGCTATGATGGGAGAGAAAGCATGTGTAAGAAAAATTATTGAATTGGATCACGGAAAAACAAAGAAGGTTTAGCTCTTTTAGCTTTTTCTTTTATCCAAGTATTTCAAGTTTTCTTTTATTTCATGGGCGTGGTCCCTTTCCCTTGTCACGGCTTTCTCCCTCCTGAAGAATAAAAATCCAATGCACGCGATCAAAAAGTGTAAAACTTTGTTCGTTCTTTTAAAAAAGACAAAGGAAAATTGGACACATGTCATCTGCCATTCCAGTCTTGAACTAACTCAGCAACAAGTTACTAATGAATGATTAATTAAAAGGAATACAGAGTATAGGCCCTATGAGTTATATACGGGAACGGGTCTCATTTCATCAGGACAAGACATATATGGTTCCAGATTCCACTAAATTAACGAGAACATATATGTATGGGGTCATTTTGTATGACATACCAAATTAAATTCTTAATGGATTATGGACAAAAGAAAATGTTTTGACAAACATATGTTTTATTGCAAACATTTTAAGTGCTTTGGGTTTTCAAAAATTACTCAACTTCCTTAGTTACTCCCTGAATGTCTGTAGAATTTTCGGATCCATCAAAGAACGGGCGAACAATCCATTTAGAATAATTTGATACTTCTTTAGCTGCAGCTACACACGTATCTAAATCTGAAGCAAATTTTTTAAGGTTGCTCCTACTGAAAATGACCTGGTAGGCTTGGAAGGAATTTCCTGGATGTAACCTGCAACAATCATTTAAAATTAGTATTCTATCATTTTTCAAATTTCAATTTTTAGAACCTAACGAAAACGAACTAATACCATCGTTGTTTCACACGATCAGTAAATAATCGATTGAGTCGAAATAAAAGTGCACTATGATCATGTGGATTTTCCCCAAAATAACTTGAACAATGATAATGAACAAAACTAATCATTTTCCAAGATGCCTCAATTGGAAAGTCAACCCCATCATTACTGCCAACATCCAATCCTCCGCCGCTGGGTTGATCCGAAACGCGAAATTTTATGACCCCAGGGATACTGTCTTTTGTTAAATTGACAGTCGCATTTGATGAAATTTTAACTGAGTTGACCTTTAAAAATATAAATCCACTTGGGTCTTTCAAACGTCAATTTAATTTTGAGGCCAGATATGGATGTTCAGAAACTTACAAAACTTTCACAGGTACAAGTGCTTTGAGTTTGATTTTGGTTGTCCGTCTGAGAACAGAGCAGAAAATTGATATCAAATTAAATTCCCCCGAAAGGTTAAAGGCCAAAGGTCAAATCAGGGCCTATATACTGTAACTCTAACAATGACTCACCGTATTCACGCAATCATTCTTATAGTCATATGTAAAGTTCATGGCCTGACCCTCAGCCAGACATTTTTGCAAGGAATCTCGTATCCTCACACTTTGGGTAACATCCTTGTACCACATCCCACTAGGATTTTCATCATTTGAAATTGTAAGAATGTATCGAAAAAGTCGAATCATCCCATTAACGAGAAATGGGGTCACATCCGTTGTAGGACAATGAGTCAAGAAAATGGTTTTGACCCTTTGAAGGATTCCCCATTCTGATGGATATGGATTTGGGCCTGGTCCAGGGTCATTGTATAGTGCTTGAGCATTACTCAATTGGATGATCCTCAGAGTCTCTTCATTTGTTATTTTTCTAAGGGTGTTGTTATTGAGGATTATTCGAGTGGGATAAGATTCTGGAAAATCTGGATCTTTAGCGGCTGTTCGAGCTTTGGGTTTAGTATCAAAATCTGGAGCTTCAACCTCAACGAAATATTCAGAATAGTCTGGGACATCTCTTTTTCGTCTCCTCCAGGTCTCGCTCTGGCCATGACCCCTCCTGAGATGCTCACCCTCAAGTTCTGGAGAAAAAATTATATTAAATTAATATTTCGGTTCACAGCTACAGTACAGACTTGTAGTTTCATACCTTGACCTTGACCCCTACAATCCCCGAGCCCTACAAATAGTGAAATTAGATATAGTGTGGAGATGGACCAGCAAATGAGTTTCAAAGTCATTTTTGAGAGAAAGACTGACAAGTTTCGAAAAAATTGAAATTTATTATTCTCAAACTGATGATCAGGTTAAATTATAAGCTTGGATGGTTTAGAGTTGAAAATTATTACATAGTTCATTTATGTAATTTGAGCAATAACTATTATGCAATACAAACAAATAATAATGTATTATACAAGTTTTTGTTGTTTCAAAACTTTCCCTTTTCAACGATTGTACAATAGCATTATAAAGAAGCTTTTAATTTGATATTTCCACAGGTGTTACGGGCTGAGTTAGCGATTGTCAAATTGACGATATTTAAGTTCATTCGGATCCAGTCACTGCGCTTTGTCGAGGTTTTCAGGAAGGACATATCGAACTATAACCTTTACGAACATACTCACTCTGAACGTTTCAGACCGAAAGCTCAAACGGTTCTATAAGAAAAGTGGTTCCGACGGACGGACCGACAGACAGACAGTACAATTACATAATGGCGAATACTATGCAAATCACAATAACTATTTTGTGAATTTTTTGTTTTAGGGTTTTGTTAAATAAGATTAGTTTGATTGAAGTAGACAAACAGGTGAAAACCATATTCACTCTGTCGTTTCCGTCTGTGTCCACTAGGAAGAATTCGCAAAATTTTTAGGATATGGGAAAATGTAACCTCGATGCATAAGGCACCGATGTAACCTTAAACTTTCTATTCGTACCGGGGAGTAGGATAGTCCCCATTTAATCTTGGCCTGAACGCTAACCGGAAAACAAAGGATTCACTTTATTATTCCGAGACGATTGAAGTTGAAGTTCTGATTAAGTTGGTCTACGTGATCAGTTTAGCAAATAAATATAACTTCAATGGATCGCTACCTTTCAATGTTGCATTACATATAATATTCCATTTTAATAATAATTGTAATGTTGTAGGCAACTAATACTTTAGTCCAGGGCAGTACTCTGTAGCCAAATAACCCGTACAAGTTGGCCCATTATCAATTGAAACGACAAGGGTACCACTCCTTGCAACGAGTCCAATTTGGGAATTGCAGGCTGTAGGATTGATTGTGGGCAGAGTTAAAATGGCACTGGCGGTATTATTGACAAAGGTCCCTGAGGTCACTGTGCCATTAAGGCATCTAATCGCTGTGTTCCCTAAAATAAAGAGTTATGTACGGTTACATATTATCAGTGTACAAAGTTTTTAAATAATAGAAGTGGCCTTTTAATTCTTTCGGGCCTTGAGTTGAGCTCACCATCAATAAGGTTGGTAACCGTACAACTTGGGACAGATATGACGGACGTGGAGGTATTGTAACATCATTCATGCGTGACTCCATCCTCGACACATGAAACTTGAGTATTATTCAATATCTCCATGTGACTACATAGATGAGTGAGCGAGTGCCAGAGTCCAGTGTACTACAAGACGATGTGTTAGATTGAAAGAAGAAAGATTCGTCCCTTCCAAAGATGACTTGAGGGACGACGCTTGTATTTGAAGTGGTACAAGTCGTGAGAAAGAGGGATCGACGCGCAATTCCTAGAAAATCAAAATTAAAACCGTATTGCCCTTCTTGGCATGCGACATGACCTTAAATATATCAACGAAGTTTGTAATAAATTTCAAGTTTGTAGTGAGCATGTACACTGACCCACAGACTCTGCGCTTTTTGAACAGAAGAAGAGTGCCAACAATGATAAAGTCAAAATTGTAAATGACATTGTGAAGGTGAAAGTAATCGAGATTTTTTAAATTCTTAAATTGGAAAGTATTCTAAATGTTATACGTATATGTCCAAATGCTAAATCACTAGTACATACCGCTTGGACAGGGTCTAATTTATATACAAAATGTTTAAGTTAAAATATTCGACTCCACGAAATGGCAAACGCGTGGATGTTAAATTTTAAATATTTTCTTCTTTTCAATAGCCGTTAGGAGGACGTGGAGGTTGGTTATTAGGTGCCCTATAACCGGCAAGTCGGCTTATAAATATTAATGCTTTTAATTTTAAAGCCATAAATTGTCTTATATATATTTTTTATATAATAATTTATTACATTGCAAAGACATTGAAGCAATTTTTAAAACTACAAGCACCTACACGGACTCACAATGTATTTGGCATAAAACTTTACAAGTTGCAAACATGGACGATCATTCAAAGTTGTAATTAATTAAATTAGTGAATCAATTCAGCTGCCAAACATAACCTATCTTGAATTGTCGAGATTTCGAGTTCATGGAAGATCATTCCAATTCGTAATTAATTAAATCAAGGATAGTGGACCTGGGTTTCGCTTGCTTGTATAAGGATAGCTCGTAACTTCCTGACTCTCAATTTTCAGAGTTTTTTCAAATTTTCAAAGCAGTAGGTCAATAAATACGAATACGAATGAAAATACGAATGCATAACCGTGTGCTATCGAACACCGAATCGTTTGGGGCACGCTGAGACTCCTGTCCTAATTTTACCCTGTTATGTTGTGAAAATTGGAATTTTACCTCAAAAAAACAACAAATACATTGATGAGATTTCATTCAAGTATTCCATAGTCGTCAAAAATAAACAAAATGACTAAATAAGACATGACTTTTATTAAACTAACTAATTATTATTTGATCATTGAGATGAATTTTTACAGTAATTTTTTTTTTCATGAAAAATTGTATAATAAAACTTGAACAAAGTCATAATATAATATAAGTAAAAAGATCCTTTCTATAAATATGCATTTTAACTTGTACAAGAGTGAGTGGGACTTTTAAATCCCTTCACATGCATGCATGCATGGGAATCACAATTTGTCAATGCACATTCTCTAAATTCTATTCTTGATTCCATTGTTAATTTTGATAATTGAAATTTAATCAATCAATATAATTAAAGTTAAGCGTCGATTTTATGTTTTTTTTGTACAACTAATTTTTATTGTTGGGATCTCATTTAACTGTTCAACGTTGTAGTTGATGGTCGTGCGCCGATTTTTTGGGAATTTGCTAAAAATTACAAATTAATTGAGGGTGGGTAAGTTTGTAAATAATACTATGTAGTAGTGCGTAATTATTACTTATGACTTATTTAGTTTCAATTTGTCAATTATTATTAACTAACAAAATATGAAATGTATCATAGAAATATATAATTTTAGGCTAAATTATTTTGTAAACCTGTTTAAATGTCTCCTTTTAGGTTTAAAAGGTGTTTGGATTTGATGCTGTTTTGACTCGAAAGAAGTTTGAAGCCTTGTTCACTGACAACTGCCCGTCCGTAGTTTGACGTGAAATTAAGTCTTGCCTGCTTTTAAAGTTGTAATTTGGAAAATCAAGGTGGATTGACCTAACCTAACACCTAAAAAGGAAAGGTGGAAGGATACAAAAATGATTTTAAATGAGAAAGAAGCACTCCAGTCTCTTCGGGTTGGAGTTCAAGGTGGAGGAAACCTTGTGAGTCATCGTCCCTTGTTCTCATCCGACTCAAAGTGAGTACTGTATACATACATAATTTATAGCAGTTTAGCATAGTTTTTAAGGTCGTTAAGATAGAAACAGCGGATTTTATTTAGGAAAATATTTATTCTCATCTGTTTCAGGAGTCTTTTTGTTGTTTCTGGAACCAACGTCCTTGTGTACAACACCGAGAGTAGAATATGTACTGGGATATTTGGGACACCCAATCTGGATCAAATTCTAAACATTTCCATCACGTTCAAAGATTCAAAAGTAGAGGAGGATACCCTGTTTGTCTTGACAAAGTCTGGATTTTTATATGAAGTTCGAGCCTCAACTTTGGAGCCTATGAACACTCATAACCTAAATAAACTTTTCCCCCAAAACTGGCATCCTATTGTGGAGTGGATAAATATTTTGTTTTTGGGCGGACCAAATTCCTTTCTCGTGGTTGGTATTACAGAATCTTCAGATGATGACAGGTTACTTTATTTAGTAACTCGGTCCACATCGAAACAGTTTGATACCGGGACGGCTTGGAAATCTAAGAAATCTCCCAAAACATTGACCTCAAAGTCTCTTAAAGCTCAACATGAGCACTTTCATTTTGAGAAGGTTGGATGGAAACTTGCTCCTACCTTACATAATATTGCGGGAGGAGTTGGAGGAAGATTGGTGGCAGCAATTCAGAATGAGTCCGTATTTATGATGGACACAGAAACTGGAATATCAAAGATACACTTGTCTGGAACACGAAAGTTTACATGTGTTGCAGCTCATCCTCATGAATGGATTGTAAGTACTGGTGATGACTCTGGACGAATTGTACTATGGAGGAACTTTTTACAAGACAGGTCTCCTCCAAAAACAGTCTTACATTGGCATACTCTCCCGGTCCATGACATTGCCTTCTCAGTAGATGGTAATTTTATTTTCATAATTTTACTGCTTTAGTTGAATACGTAACAAGCTGTGCAGTAATCACAATTGTTTAATTATTTAGGGACTCAGTTACTAAGTGGAGGTGGAGAATGTACTCTGGTCAAGTGGGATACTCTGGAGCCACAGAATAAAAGGACAATCCCAAGGCTCGGACTACCCATCAGACACTTGAGCGTGTCTCCAGAAAATGAATTTACGGCAATTTCTCAAGCTGACAATTGTAAGGGCTCTAGTCAAACGCCACTTCTCAGTCCTTTACTATCTGCATCCAATACCCAAAGTTACTATTTACCTAATGCTTTCCTCTTTACGTTTAACAGGCATCAAGTTGTTAGATCCCCTCAATAATCCTGTCGGAGAAATTCAGAATATTACACAATGTTTCATTCCCGAGAGCAGTTCTTTATCGAGTGAGAGTTTTGTAGGAGATACTGAGATTTTCCAGACTGGTCTTCATGTTGAACCAATAAACAAAAATTTAGTTATGAATGGCCGGCCTGGGCACCTTCAATGTTATTCTTTTCGGGAAGACAAACACCTTTACTCGGTGAGTTAAGATATATTTATAATTGGACAGATATTCTCATGGAATACATTATCAATATTTTCTCATATCCTACTATGTTAGCTTGATGTCACTCAACAAAACTTTGTCACGGCAGAGAGACACAAAAATATCCCAAACACAATTGTCACTCATGTTGGCTTTTCAAGTCAAGGAACTTGGCTTGCAACAGGAGAGTCCCTGACTGAAGACAGTAAATGTCTGGAGCTCCGACTAAAATTTTGGAAATTCGAGCGAAATAAGCAACTGTAAGTGAATATATGATGTTTTTATTTAAATTAAAAAAATACTTCGTTCTTCTCCTGTAGGTTTGTCTTAAACACGTCAATTAATTGGCCACACGAAGATGGACTTGTGATGCTCAAGATTCAGCCAATCAATGATGTAGATAAATCACTTATCGCAGCCACAAGCGGACAGGACAACCAGTTTAAGATTTGGGGTATCGTCAGTGACACAAGTATTCATGGGAAAAGTGAGTGGTGGAACTTTGAAAACTCTGGCAGCTACAGAAATTTAAAGGCTGGACCCCTGGCATTTTCTAAAGGTATGAATATTATATAAACATGAAGGATGACTACTTGTGGGACAAGAATTATCAAATGGCGTGTGTTTTCTTGTCCGATTTTACAGATGGTTCTGTGATAGCTGCATCTTTCGAACACATTTTGACCCTCTGGACAACTGAAATCCATGAGTTAAAAGGAACACTTGCCCATTCTAAATTGAGAGAGGAAATCAAGTAAGGGATATAGAATTGAGATAAAATTTGACTACGAAATAGGATATGAAATTCCAAAATATCCGATTAAATGCATTTGTTTGAGTTTGCATCATTACATTACAGGTTTGTTGATTTTGGAAGCCACTTGAACTCAAATCTGATAATTTGTGGAACATCAGCATCTCTGGCTGTATGGGACCTTGTTACGCTGAGCCTGGTTTGGGCTGTGCCCTTTCAAACTGAAAGTCTAGCTGTTGACACAAGTAGTACCTTGGCTGCTGCATTTGATACAAATCAAACTGGTAGGTACTCATTATTAAATTATTGCTGTAATAGTTCTAATGATGATATTATGAAGTTAGCTTCATCAAATAATGTAACGTTTGATATTTCTTTGTGTGTAGTTTATTTTTTCCGTCTGGAGGAATCAGAACCTTTAGCCGTTCATCACAATGTATCAAAATCAAAGGTGATATCATCTGTCTTTGTTCCGCACCATAATACGATGGGAGGACCAAACTTAAAATCTACGCTTGTGTTCATGAATTCATCTGAGGTATAAGTTCTTGCACTTTAATTTGCTCTGTCCGGTCCTTCTGATTAAAATTGTAAGGTAAATTATAATTAAATAAGTTAAAACCATCCTTTTAGGAATTGTGTGTATTCTTAAGTTCGGAAGAAGAATCCAAACCAACGCCTGCCCGAAAGCTTCAAAATGCAAAGAAACATGTGAGCACATTGTTAACC
>JAQIYE010000650.1:0-11303 GCA_034699765.1 Xenyllodes armatus
TTTTCATTGGCGTTGTTTCAATTCAATTCAATTCAATTCAAGCTTTATTCGATTGTCATCATGAAAAGAATCAAGTTTCAGAATCAAAGATGTAATGAATTTTGAGTACACGTTTTCCAATTTAAAAAATTGCATTTTTTAGTTTTTCTTTGAACATGAAATTCATTTTCCGCATTCACTGTACGTTACATTACATAGTATATATGGTTCTCAGAATTAAAAATATTGCTTCTCAGAACATTGTCTGGAAACTTCTTCATCAACTAGTTACTATATTTAGAAGGAAAAAAAACTTCTGTGTTTGAAGCGGCAGTCTGTGAATCAGCCGTATAATGTATAAATGTAAAATGTATGGTTCCAAACCTGGCAGGCTGATTAAGATTTTCTACAAAATAAATAGTCTACTCCTTCAGTTTCTATATAACTGTCAACAAAATAACTCTTTCAATATTTCAAGGGGTCCTCACTCCGCTAGTCCTACAACTCCAGTCCTTGTGTCCTGAATATAAAAGTAACATTAGGGAAAGTCTACCTTTCATCCAGTATCTAAATTTTGAGCCATTTACATGTCGTCTCAACAATTTCACTTCCGCCTTGTTCCCAAATGACTCTCGGATCTCTGAAAATAATACTTGAAATGAACTTGTCGACCTAAATTGCTATCAAACAAGTGCATGCTGGAATGTTTTGTACGTAAAGCAATGGATACGAGATGATTCATGTATATTATATGATTGTCATTATGAGACTTATTTTTTAGTCGAATTCCTAATAAAAGTTGAATGACATTTTCATTTGTCCAGCTCAATGCGATACAAGTACGAAAAATCATATGGAAATGAATCCTACCATCTGGGGTATTCGTATGTGCAAAACTCAAGGTCGTTCTCACGCTCGCAATAGTTCAGATTGTTTTGGAAATACATTCTTCATTGCAGCACTTTTAACAGTTTGATTTTACACTGGGTTGGGGGGATTAAAATAGGAGCAGTAGAATTATGTCATTTCTTACATCACGTCTGGGTGCCAGATTTCTGTTTTTCTTAGAAAATGAGTTTTCTTTTGAACCTATGCCACACTAATATACACTGGATAGTACATGAACATGAACTCATTATCATTACGCAATCATTTATAGACCTTGGCATTACTTGGATACTTGGATCATTTTCAGGAAATGTGATATGAAGTTTTTAATTAATTAATTTAACAATATGAAAAAATTAGAGTCGTCTAAATGAAACAGCCAAATGTTAAAATTCACTTTTCTAGAGATCGTAGGAATTTCTGAAGCATCGTGATAGGTTAGATAAATCAAAAGATACTTGGATGGCTCCTTACCTTCTGGCCAGCTGTCAAACACATGCTGAGCAATGTCTCCAGCCGAATCACTAGGATTAAAGACAAATTCCCTCGTTCTTCCACTTACAAGGATAAGTCGAAGATTTATCTGCAAATTTTTTGAAAAAGAACACAGTTTAGAGTAATAGAATTTAAGTCATTTTCATAGCATCATGTAATGGCACTCGTTAAGAAGCTCAATCAAAATCATTGAATCTTTAATTACGGGGTGAAATCTAGATATTTAAGTCCGATGCTAAAATTTGATAGTTAGCTCAAACACCAATAAACTTTTTAGTAAATCTAATGAATATTGTTAGCTTAGCTCATCTTATAATTACATTCATTCATTCATTAGGTCACACTAAAATTATTAATTTAAAATGGTGCCGGCATTTCATCTCTCCCCTTGTAAGATCTTAATGTCGCAATTCTCTTTTTAAACTAAAATTTATGAATGAATCTTTCTTTCAACTCACTCTCGCATAGTTTGATTACAGTTGACGAAAATTGCAAACTCATCTGAAAAGAATTGAATGAATGATATATCATCATTTAAATATGGTCGAAAGGCTAGAAGCATATCAATTACTTGAAAGGTACTCCTTGTTTTCACGAGTTGATTTTGATTATGAGATTCATGAGTGAATGAATTAGGATTATCTCCTTTCATTTAACAACTCATTTGATAATGATAATAATCATAATCAGTAGTTAGCTACAGTAACAGGTTAGCTCATTTAAATTAAAGCTATAAATATTTTACTTTTATTTAAGCACAATTTGGTAATGTTACTGGCTAATTCTAGGAGAAGTTGAACTGGGTTTTGTTAATACTTAAAATGGAAAAACTGAAGGTTGTTTATGCAGTCAAAAAAAGTGAGTGGCAGCTGTTGGTTATAAAATCCTAAAAGTTTAATGTAAGGATCACTAAAAAAAGAGAGACGCAAATTAAGAAGCCCATAATCTAACTTTAAACAACTGTCGGAAGGGTAAATTATATGTATCTGCTTGTGCTTTTAAAATAAACATGGACTTGTCTTTTGGGACTCATCTTGAAGCTTTAACTTTTAAGGGCTTTGTTGTTATAAACAATGCACTTTAATGCGTATATGCTTCAAGTCATCCCTGCTTTCTGATATATATTTAAAGGACATTTTAACGAACACGAATAGAAACTTTATGTAATTTCAGACAGTAGAAGCAAATGAACCGTTATGGTTTATTGTTTCATATAGTATGGTAGATGTACATTCTTATGTAAATCTTACATGGAATAGATGGTTCATTATATTTGACCAGAACATCCTGAGTTCATAATATTTTATTAATTTTTTGTAATGAGCCTTACTGTTGTATACTATTAAATTCTATTATGAGAGATCATATAATTTTAAATTTCATCACGGTTAATTATTTTAACGTGGCAAAGTAACAAAATTCTTAAACGGCCCATTACTTGTTAATCTTTCATACAAATCGCTATGGCGGTTTAACCCCTTCTACAAAAAAAGATATTCTAAAAACCCATGTATATAATCAAATTCGATATGGCTTCTTCTGGGGAAAGTTTCAACTAATGAAATTGTTTTGCTTTAACTTACAAATCCTCACATTTTATAAATTTTACACTTCTGTGAGAAGCACTGCCAATTTTGACAATCAAGAATTCAGCCTAACTATACCAAATTTTAGGAAATAGAATGGACTAAACAAAAGTTTCTTTAGCAAATTTGCAACAAATTGTTCAGTCTCAGTTGGAGTCCTCAACCCTGTGTCCCATTCTGATTGTGAGTTGAAACATGACTTAAAGTCAGCCCTAGATACCTAATAATGCATAAATTCGCAAATCTCTATCGTTGTGAAGAAACAATATGGGTAATAAAGTATTACAATATGACGACACTTTCGTTGCATCAACATCGTGATTTGTCCTTTCCATTTTAACAATCAAAAATCAGCAATTAAGGGACCTATTTTGATGTATTTTATAAGGGATTTTGAACTAGTGCAATTTTGATTACGGCATTATTTTTTAGACTGAAATTAGAATACTTTAGTTCTTGCACTTTTAAAAATCTATGTCTATGAGAAATTTATTTCCACTAACAATGGGATCGCAATCTATCCATGTAGATTCAAATGATGATGTGGTAAGTCCTAATTAATATAAGATAGGATTTTCACAAGGATCTTCTTTGCATTTTGACCCTTTTATTTACAGAGGTAAAAGTTTTAACTTCACTGCATCTGAATCACTTTTCTTGAAGTCTCTAAACCAAATTAAATGTCCATTTTAAAACTAAATTGAGGTTAGTTTGATATGGATGAAGTATTTTGGTCATGAAGATACAGCAAAGGAGATATGAATCCTAACTACATCTAAAAACTAATGCAGATCACGAATCAGTAGGGCACGTTGATGATGATCCCAGAGTTAGCTCAAGATGTGAGGAAAGCCCTGTGTTCATTCAGAGAATTTTTGATCACGTAGTAAGGTCTCAGAAAGAGGCTGGGCTCCGGTTCTTAGAGACCTCGATATAATAACACAACATTTAACAAACCTTACCACAAGAAATTAAGAGGAATAAATGAGGCTTAGTATAACCCCTGATAAAAAACATTTATTCCAAGTTTATACCTATATAATAATAACACGCTTTGAATTAAAACCTCAGCTGAGGAGGACTTGAAATTGTCGTCATTTGAAGGATTCTGATGATACACTTAATTTATAATTTACAGCATTTGCCCTTAAAATGTGAACAAGGAGATCATGAATAAGCAGAAAGTAGATCAAAGGGATATTTCCACACAATGGCTTCATGGATGGAATTTCTTTGAAGCTCATTTTGAATTATGTGTCATCTCTTAATTTCTCATTAGATGAATCTCATCTAATTATACTGCCTCTGCAATCACCATGATCAAATAAGAGTTTGCTGAACATGTAATAAATTCCAGAAATAAGATGGGCAATTAATCCCTTTTGTTTGCAAGAGAAATAAATTTTGATCAAACGAATCCGTATCGGATTCTAAGAAATACCACTGGTTAATTGCGAGCAGCGCTAAACCTAATAAACTACTGTGATTCGGAATACGAATTTTATTTGACAGATTTATGCATTTTTCCACTGGCCCAACCTTTACAGTAACAAGAATTGATGCACAATCTCTTTTAAACCGATTCCCTACTAAATTCAACAACACAAATTTTAGTTCAAATCTAAATTAAATCAGGAAATGAAATTAAACACGGAAATGACGCATTGTACAATTCAAATTAAACTGTTTATCAGCTATTCAAATCAAATATTTAAATTTAAGGCCAATGACCAGCTTTATTGACCATTCAGAGCTAAACGAGTTTATCATAAAATGTGCCATAAATGATAGACGGCTGATGAACAAATGACCTTTTGACAGATCATGTCCCGGGAAATGGGGAAGGAGAAATCTTGGAATATTTTAGAATGGTAATTCTCAGAACTGGCCTGCTTCACAATTGAACTTTCTAAAGAAAATAATGGGGCTACATATAATTTTAATGAGATGACATGCAAAATCAGATTGGAGATCGAAACTTTAAGTACATGATCCAGGGCTCCAATAAACATGCCCCTTTGTTATTAAAAGTACTTGGATAAAATTTCAATCCTTTGTCATATTACACGATCGTTACTAATTTAATAGCTGCCACGTGTAATTATCATGTATGTTATACCTGCATGGTATGTTGTTAAAAAACGCTTTTAAACAAACTGATTATGAAACCCAAATTTTATATGAGTCAAATACGGAGCTTTTGGAGGTCATAGCATTTCATATTATGCCCATATTAATAATTCTACCACAACGGTATCCAATCAATTCAATTGCATGCTCTAGCATTACAAAACCCCTCCATGACTTATTATCATCAAACATGAATTATGGATGTCTTTAAGACACCCCCACGGAAAATACCTAACAATTGTGTCACGTCATATATCAAAAATATCTTTTTAAAAACCTGCCGTACATAAAATATCAATAATATGTCTACAAAATATTCGCGACTACAATGATGGAAGATCCCCTCTCCTCACTGGAAAAACTATGTCCATTTACTTATACGTTAGTAATTTGTGAAACGAAACCTGCATTAGTGGAGAGAATGTAATGTTGCAAGGAAACAAAGGCAGTAGAACAGGTTTCTGTGGCCAAAATAATAATCAAATCAGTATTCTCAAGGTTACTCATTCCCTAAAAACATAAGTGCTTTTGCCATATAAAGGGCTTTGCCAACTTCAAATTACAGAAACACAGGTCTCACCATTTCATCTGCCATCAACTAAACTAAACTAACTACAAATATTCATCACGTAATAATAAACTCCATTATGCATCCATGGACCCTTTTACTTTACACGACTCCATGTCGAGATCAACTTTTTTAGGATCTAAATTTAGGATGAATGTATATTAGTTGGTAGTTTGGTAGGGAAATTCCTATTACAGATATTCTTTGTACTTTTTCTGTAGTAGGTCTCATCTCATTTCATTGTTGTTTGTAGCCAAAGGCAATTTTGCTGAGCTTCAGAAAACCTGGACTTTAAATACATTGCTCTTCGCCCATCATCCCATTGTTAAGACAAATGCCGAACCAGGTAGGATTCTACCCATCATCATCATTAAAGACTTTTTGAGTCTCAAAAAACTACTACAGCAATGATTTTAAAGTCCCTAAATAAACACATGGATGGATAGAATATACTGCATTGTTTTATATTTTAATGTGCAATCTACCCTAGCCTCATAAAACCTTGACAAAAAGGTATTTCACCCATCCAAGTCCAGATGCAAAAAAATGGCTCCATCCATTGTTGGACAAATTTGCACAGAGTACTAAAGTGGTACGTATAAAATGTTATTGCAGGGGACAAATTACATTTCAAAAATGAGCCAAACTTCAATGCAATCACTCGAACCGTTCCCGTTCGTTCCAATCAATTTGTAGGGGACAAATTTAGCTTATACTTTATTATGTATTAAAAAATAGACCTTTGGGCTGACCCCAAATAATTTAGTAACAGTTTTCCATGTCACCACAACCTATTTTTATTTTTGGCTGTGTGGATGGGACACACAAAAAAACACAAAGGAAATTGACTTTAGTCAATTATAAAATAGGCAAATGTGAATGCCACGTCACCATCCATAATGATCCATCAACAAAAAGTGAGGGCCAAGTGCCAGTGTACAGTAGCAAACTAAATTAACTTCCCCCATAATATCATCATCATTACTCATTCAGTTCTTTTTTGCAATTTCAAGTTTCTATTAAGTCAATTTCAGCAAAACTGGAATTGGAAAAATGCTACAAATGGCAATGCATGTTGAGTGGTAATTCCAGTTTCCAATTTTGCATATGTATAATGGAGATAGTACATCCATTAACATTCTTTCAATTTGGAAATTACCTGCGATTCTTAATTGTTTCTGTTTTCTTAAAATGATAAAGACTGGCTTATTGTTCTTTAAACGTCATTTTTGTAATTACAGAAATTTCCTAAAACTTCAAGACATTTTTAGGTTAGATTTTGATGCTTGCTAAAGTACATGGAACTACGGATATATATTACACTACAAGAAACTAGATTTTCGCACGCCTTCTCATCTCAAGGATTCAAATTTCATATCAGCAGTATTCCCATGAATCAGGAAAAGAAATCAGATAGGATTCGATTGCATCATTTTTCATGAAGATCCTTGCAAAAAAAAAACAGCATTCCCTTTACCAAAAATACATAGTGAAAAAAAGGGGATATTGCATTATTGGGATTGTTTCAAAGAACCTCAACAATTGTTCTTTGTTATCCTCTTACTACATTCTCAAAAGTTAACTATCCAAACCCAAAGACCTTTTTTGATGAACATTATTGTAGTTTCGGATTTTATTATAAAATGATTACGACTGACTATATACAATTCAGGATCAGGAGGACTCTTTTATTCCCCCAAGCCAAGGGACAATTTATTGAATTTATATGTAGTTGAAGTATTCTTTTAGAAAAAATGTGTTGAACAATATACTATATCCACACAGATATAATTTTTTTTTGCAAAGAACAGGATGAAATTGCCAAACCCAAAAAAGAATTACATTCTCTCTTGACTTGAATGTTGATTTGACGATGGGAGGGAATGACGCCTACTATCATTAAGTTACATCAAAACGTCTCTTTGCAATTTCAGTAATACAAAACAATCAAGGACATTCAGTTTGAGCAGGAGCCCCTGCCCTTACCATTCATACCTCTTTGTTTATTATACAATTTCTCCATGTTATGTGTTATGTCGTTGAGCCAATCTTAAAGAGTTTAGTTGGTTACTAAATAACAGAGCTCCCAGGGGCAATTTAGTTATGATGAGGATCACCGTATACCTTAGCCTTAGCATTTACAATGGATAACATTACAAAAAAGAATAGCAGGGATATTTAACAAAAGGATTTTTTTTTAAATATATAAAATGTTCCAGGACACTTTGGTATCTTTTACTGATATGTTTTCAGATAAAAGTTTTATTATGGGTTAGTTTAGTTTAACCACAATCAAGTATGTAATGGGACTCAGGTTCAACAGTGACAAGTTCAAAAGGAACATCAGCTGATTAAATAGAGCTTAAGTTGAGCTAGACAAAATAATATCATCCCTCTGTGTAATTACACATGAAGATAAATAAGGCCTTTGTGTATATTCTTAAAGGTCCAAAATAATAGTTAGGAGGCATGTGATTAATGACTATAAGAAAAGGATAATTTTAACAAAAGTTTTGGACGACGCATGCATGCATGTTAATAGAACAGTATCCGTATCCAAACCGGACTTTTAACCTACGAGTATGTAATAATAAAAATAACTTGAGCTCATCATTAGCCACAAAACAAAATTATATTTTGTGATAAATTTGTTATGTGCTCCGTCCTGGAAAACAGTAGTCCGATAAAATATATTTAAATGACCATAATAGCATTGCAGTATGTTTTGATACTAAAATGTAGAATGCTAAAATGCTATTCCAAAATCGAGCCCTCTGAATTAAATTGGTCACCTCGTCCCATAACACCCTCTCGTGTTCAAGCAATATATAAATAAATTAGTCTTAGTTAATTTGGGAAAAGTACTTTTGAAAATCCGTTTGTACAATTAGCACAAACTAGGATTTAAATTGATCATGATCATAATGTCCTCTGATTTTATTTTACTTTTTAGTCCAGAATGTCTCCTTTCCTTTACACTATTGTGGAACATTTCCTATTTTAGCCCTGGATCATATGTTTCCAGGAAAATCGATAGATATGGCCCCTCGGTCCAAGACAAGAGAGGTTCACATTGCATGCCTGTTCGAATAAAGGTGGGTTAGCTCATCCATGGGTTTCTCAGGGACTAACTGTATTCTATTCTATGTAGTCCACCATCAACATCAAATTGTAATTGACCATCAAAGAACTGGACAGGACTCCACGGTCCGGTCCCATTTTGATTATTATTATTATTTTATTGTGTTTCATTATGGGCAAGGTTATAAAAGGCTGTAGGTAGATACAAAAATAAACATTGTCTCTGATCCAGGTCGTCGTTACTATTCCCGTAATCTAATCCAATGCAGGTTCCTGTCCGACATACATCCATCCATGTGAAATTTACAAGTTATTTACACGTGAAGGGATTGGACTCTTAGTGGAGGCTCATAACATGACCTACATTTCAAGAATGACCTAAACGGTATAAATGACCCACTGAATTCTACCCGTCTTTGTTCATTTACTTGCGTGTACTTAAATTAAATTTTGCAAATAAGAAAAAAACCTCATACCTTGTCAGTCGGAATGTTCCGATTTGATGCCATTCTGATTGAGTCCAAGTCTTCAATTAATGAGTCACTCCCAACCATAAAGTATGGATTGTATGGTAAATCAAAGGTAGAGAGACAATGATTTCCAATTAATTTCCCAAAATTCTCAAAACGCCAAACGTTGGTGACCTAATTAAATTATCCCCTTTGTTTCAAGAACATGAGAATGTGTCCCTTGATTAGTAACTCATGGTCATCATCAGTCCAATTCCTGTTGCATAAAATGTGATAAATATATTCACTTTGTATGTGACTTCCCTTGAGCCTTTCACTTTAATGAGAACAATTTGGCAAACTTAATTTAAAAATTTTGATCTGATCATGCAATTTTTAAAATATTTCTTGAAATTGGACTGATACAAGCATATATGTGAGATCCTCTTCAGTTGTAAAAGACTCATGTATGAGAATGAACTGTCCTTGGATTTGAGTATTCAATACACAAGGGGAGACTTGACACTTGACCTTGGAGTCTCCCACAACTTTACCTCTGGAGACTTTTGATTATCTTTTGAGTTTCAGTTTCACTCACTCAAGGAGATTGTTAAAAAAAAGTTGGTAGACTTCAAATATTACTTTGAAGCTCGTTTTTACACAAAGAGTTTTGCAAAACTTTTTTCAAGGTCAGGTTATTATTTTTCGTGTGAACATAAATAGTACGATATTCTAAAAGTTTTTCTTTAGCTCAATTTGGAGCGTATCCTCTTTTTGAAGATCTTAGATCTTTAGTTAATAGTTGGAATCTTAGATATTTTCTAAATTAATTCAATTAAAATTCAAAGTCATGGATTCAAAGATCTCCAAGTCAAAGCAACGGAGAAATTCTTTAAGAACCTGGGGACTATGGTGTTCTTTTATAACTTTAGGCTGATTCTGTATTTTGAAGTTAATTGAGATTAACTCTTATTTCAATGCTGGTGGTAATTATAATTTATTTTTTGATCCTACTGCTTACTGAGTGAGCTCTTTGTGTATAGTTTTGAGGAAGAAGGTCCTCAAAAACTCTGAGAGCTGTTGATCCAACTAAGGTCTTTTGTATACTAAAATGTTTGGGGCATGTGGATTCAGAATCAAGCCTATACTTTCCTCTGCTCGACTACTTCGACTTCCTGCATTCATTTGGACTTGGAGTAACAATAAACCTTTTTGTGAAGCAGCAGCAGAGAGAAGATTAGGGTTAGGTTAAAGTAGAAGTTGAGTTGTGATCATGAGCGAGTGAGAAATGATCACTATTGTGTTTTTGAGGCTTGGGTGTTAGAAAGAACTAAAATAAAATTTGTGGCTCCGATAAGTCGATCACAACACAAGAACCCTCTCAGCATCAACTGAACCTTTGTTTTCATGAAAAAAATGAACAAAGACTTTTTTGATGTAAAAATGAATATGCTACTCTTCTTTAACCTAAGAAAAATTATTTGGAAACAATGATTCATGGTTCCGAATCAAGATCTTTGAACTGCGGTATAAATATAACATTAGCCATAATTAAAAATGAGTAATTTGGGACTATATTCATATTGTAACCTAGAATTTGGATCCATCAACAGAAATTTTAAATATTTGTCCGTTTGTGTCCATTTTGGGTCATCTTCGGTTAGTTTTTTTTAAAGCTAAATTGCACACATTGCAATTTCAAAACCCCTGGGAAATTTTCTGGCACTTGTGTACTTTACAAGCTAGCAATAGGGGTTTCCAAAAACAGTAGCTCTTTAAATTTGATCAGTTTTCTGTTTAGTAATTAGTACATGATGCAGCGACAAGATTTTGAAAACGCTCATTCACAGCAATTATACGTTAAACTAAAAATGGAAAACGTTGACCAATTTGACAATAAACTCAACTCCCAAAGGTTATGGCTAAGTCCAAAATTTCATGAGTACATGTCAAAGGTATTATATAATTTAGAGAATGATAGATACTTTTGGTGAATTGCGCCTTTGTTAATGGTTTATATTAGAATTATTGCGTAGAGTACGAGAAGATTAGTAACTCTTGACCTCATACTTGACCTTTCAATTAAGGTTAAATTGGGACAGGTCATCGTAATCCATTCGATTGGGA
>JAQIYE010000651.1:0-11298 GCA_034699765.1 Xenyllodes armatus
TTAAATAAAAAAACACTTTGTAGGAAGTTGCAAAAAGTACATTTTCAGGGCTAGTACCTTAATGGAAAAGCTCTCAGCTCCAATTACAATTAAATTAAATTATCTTAATTTAATTGGAGTTCCTACTCAAATTGAGGCACTTTCGCCCTTGTTAAGTCAAGGATGTAATTGAATTTGAGAGAAGGAATTTAAAAAGTGTTCCAATGTACACACTATGTGAGTTTCCGGAAGATTATTCTAGTAAGGTCAAAGGTCATGGGCTTACTTTTCCTCAACTTCAGTAGATTTGGCTCGAGCATCATGGGCTTGATGTTCCTCTTCAAAATAAAATTTTTTACTCCGATCCAAGTCACAGACACTCAATTGTAGTTCTTTTTGAACCACTTGGAGTTGGTCAAGACACTTTTTGGAAGCTTGTAGTTTTGCATGACGAATATTTTTTGCATCTTCCATGATTTGTTGTTGAAATACTTCAACGGCTGCTAGGCGAGCACGAGCCAATTTCTCATTCTCTTCCAAGACTGTTCGCCAAACATTCCAGACATTCCTATTCAAGAAAGACAATATAGAGGAGTTATTGTGAGATGAGATGACCTTTGACCTTTGAGGTCATCTCATATCTATGTGGTTTGACTCACCATCTCTCATCCTCTTCCTCATCCCTCAGATCTGGGATTGAGGGAATCTTTTTATTTAGGTAAGAGCTGGATATTTTTAATAGGGCCTGGAAGGTCAAGTACAAAAAATAAGCAGCATTAGCCCGAGGTTATGGTCATAGGTCAAGGAATACGTATTAGCTTAGGAATGAATTTTCCATCACTTACCTCAGCATATGTCTTTTCAATCATTGACCTCTGTTTTGTAAAATTCCTAAAGGTCAAATGTTAAGGAAAATTAGGGTCAAAGGTGAAAGAAAAATTCAAAACTACAATACAATTAGAACCACGATTGCCTTTCAAACTCACCGAATATCCTCCAGGAGGTCACACTCATGTTGATTCTTTGCCTGGAGTCGAGCCACTTGTTCTGTATGAACATGCTTGAGGGTTTTGAGGTATGGACCCTGGAAATATAAGCAAAGTAAAAAAGGTCAAAGGTTAAATCATACACAGCAAGTGTGGTGAGGTCAAGTTAGGAGTTGGGATTGGGAATTACGGCACGGGCTACACCGTGTATAAAGTTGCGTAATATGCTCTTATTACACGCCATTCTATAAAAACTCATGCTGAAGACAAAGAGACGTCACGTTTTTTTTATTACCTTTCTTGCTGGTGGTGGCTGCATTTTGTCTTTTGCTATTGACGCTAATAACCTGACTGAGACTATGAAGGATATTTATTGCAGGGGCACAATTTATGCGGAAAGGTCAAAAGGTCACTTGATGTCCTCCTCCCACAACACCAAATCTCATTACTCTCCCATCCAAAACAACAGATTCATGTTTCAACAAACAATACAATAGATTTCCATGGTAATATCAATAAAATATAAATTTCTAAAGCACTTGGTCTTTTTTGTGGTATTGGAATGTTCGAAGGTCAATGAAGGGTCAAGTGCCGTTCAGCTCATATATAATCTTAAATTGTCCTTAATAAGCTATAAATGCTTAGATAACAATGGGCCTTAAAACTTAACAATCTTAACCAAGATTTAATTGCTTTGTGATTGCATATATGTGAATTTGTTGTGTGATTATGATTTTTTGAACTATTTATTTATTATTTTTCGGAGATCCGGGTTGTACTTTTATGGATATTGGGTTATTTTTCGGATCCGAGAAATTAATAAGGTTGGGCTCCTTGCATTGAACTGACTCATTCCAAAAAATTCATGTAAGCTCTTCAAGACTTTGAGTTGGGTCAAGTATAAGATGAGGAGTTACCCGTTTTTCGGGGTTTTCGGATTCCATCCCCTCCCTTGTTCATGATGAGGATATGATATGCTCCGAAATTTCGGATCCGAATCCGAATTCCTTATTTTTCCTATATTGCTCTCATTGATTTGAGGCTATTTTTGAGTCCAAAAGACCTTTAGATTTCGGGGCGCATGGATGGATGCCCTGTAGGACTGTAGGATGTATTGAGGACAATGAAATACCCGGTCCCGGATATGTACTCTCTTGACTTGACTTGAGTCTTGCTCAATATTTTTGCAATCTTTGAGATTGAGAGTGAGTGAGTGGTGGATGATCCCAAGGTTGAAAGACCATGTAGCATGGAAGAATGTCATCAAGGAATGTGAGGAAATTTAAACGGTTTTGTTGCAAATTATTTGGTGGTCCAATGAAAATTTTAATTTTCTAATTAAACTCAAGAAATCCCATGCAATTTGTTAAATGGAATATGTACACATTGAAAAAATTATCCTTGTTCCTTGAAGTCATTTTAGGATCATTGGGCCCGTATGAGCCCTTGAGGTGTCCTTTGTCCCTATGAACCCTTTTGTCATTGAGCCCTTTTATAATTATAAGCATCTTTGAGACCATTAGACCGTAGTTTTACTTATTCCCGAAAAATGATAGAGACCCGGCGAGGTCAGTCCCACTACTAAATTGAAAAGTTCAAAATCAGACATTGACCCTAACTAAAAGTATGAAACAGAATTTTCACATATTTTCAAATTTCAGTCTTCTTGGACCAAATGCATTTTTCAATTTTTAATTTGTACCATCGAAATATTTTCTTGTGCTTCTCACAATTTTTATGGAAAAACATATATGGAGGAGGTGTATTATGTGGTCCCTCAAAACAGCTTTTGTCCTGATCCTTCTGATATGACGACACAGTGAAAGCGTACCCTTGAACCTCAGATGACCTCTGACCTTTGAAATCACCTGTACTTTTTAATCCTATCGAGGATGATTGCTCAACCGAATTTGAACGAGGTCAGGATGATTGAGCCTCAGACCTCTGTAGAGTTCATCGAGGAGTGGGGGTTGGAGGAGGAAGAGTTCATCTTTATTCACAATGAAAAAATTGACAAGGTCAATCCCATCCTGTCTCTCCCTCACCCTTCCATCATCAGCCAAAAGGTCAAATGGTTTGGTTGAACCAGGGGCTCCAAGTTGAGGAAGGAATGGAAGGACATTTGGAGCCATGAGGGTTGCAAGGTTATGACTGTCCATTTTATTCCCGGGGATGACCTCACCTAGTATAATGAAAATTGTCCAATCAAAACCCTCATTTAAGGGTCAAGATGCTTAATAACCATAAGGCCAATACTATTGATATTTACCACTTTTACTCCTGGTGTCCTCACAGTTTCTTACAATTTGACAGAGGAGCCCAAGGACATGGAAGAGTGTATTACGATTTGGAAGTGGAAGTAGTTGAATGAGGTGCTGGATGACTTGGACTTGAACCTTACGATTCCCCAGACCTAAAGATACAGCGAAAATATAGGAAAAATTATTGGTATGTCATATTGGGGTCAAGGTCAAAGCAGTCACATCAACCCTTATTATGGGTTGCAACACATTATAAGATCCAAGGTGTCCGGTTTGTCCGTCACGACGATAAGGCAAGAACGGTCTGACCTAGGGATTTCAGATGTTCAGGATAGTCCGTTGATATCAAGATTGAGATCGAGCTCAAATATGGATTTTCTAGGTCACCTAGGGCTGCAATGGCAAGCATTAGCATTGGAATAGGACGAGTCACCCGAGGAAACTGATCAAACTGATGAGTAAAATGTTCAAACTCTTCTGGTTTACAATGAGAACAGAAACGGGAATTCATTGGAAGACGTTAACAACAATTTTGGCAAACTGAGCCTGCTCATGGCACTAAAGCTGATTCCACTACGGCTCTCTTTCCCAGATCTGGAGGAGCTTAGGTCGAGGTACTCGTTTGTGACGTGTTCAACTTTAGATGAAGAGGAACCTGAAAATACTTTGCAAGTTGTTCCTTTTGTTGGTCATTCATTAGCTCTTGTGGACTTATTAAAGGGCTCTATTGCTGGCTCGGAGGATGAAGAGAACGAGCCTAATTATGCAGTCAATTACGGTCCAACTGTCGACTCGGTAATTCTGAACCAAGGATGGGCTGAGATCCCTTGTTCATTCCAGGAATTGAACGCTGATGTAGATGTTGAAGAGGGTTTCATGATGACAGCTCTACTCCCACGTGAAGCTGAAACTGACCACCATTATTGCAGAGGCAAAGAATTGAGGTTCTGGCACGAAAACCGATGCCACTAATTTTGCACCTTTTCTCGCATCTTTTAGCTTGACCTTCCCTTCACCTTGAACCACTTTTCAATCCAATTAACCTTCACAGCCTTTCATTCTGACTGGAAGGGCTATCTCTGATCATGAGAATCGCAAAAGTACACAAAATTCCAGACCTTTCCATGAGGCAACGTGAGACATGGTCATATTTACATGTGGCAACATGAGGTATGTATATTTTTGCCGAAATTGACCTCAGGGAAACCCTTACATGTTCACATTTAAAAAATTTTCTTTAATGAAACCCATTTTTATATATCCATCCTTACAAGGGCTTATTTTGGTTTGTAAGAACAAAAGAAACATAGTCCAGTTGACACTAATAAAAATGCGAAACTGTCCTTGACCTTACTTTGGGATCGGAGGAATGAATGGTAGAGGTCACCAGGGATGAGGGAGTCTGGAAGATCCCTTAGGAATTCCTTGAGAAGGGCTGCAACATCATGAACACTGTGATCCTCACCAAATTCTGTTATTAGTCCTTCATCAATCTCTTCCCTCAACTGCCAAAATGTCAAATAAACTTCAAGTTGATCATTTAAAAAATTATATCCCAAAGGTCAAAGTTCAAATTTTACGTAGTTTCATACCTTTCGAATCCGTTTGATTGAAGTACTAACACGAAAGATGCCAGTCGTCCTCAGTCCAAATTTTTCCAAATGTTTAAGACAGGATTTAACAATGGATGGAACTTCAAGGTCACCAGAATAGTCTTGAGGTGACCCTTCAGGTGACCTCCCTGGAGGGGAGTTGGTCCTTCCATTAAATACAAAATGATTAAGGGAGGTCATCATGGGACCTGAAGCCTCTTCCTTTTGTTGTTTCACTAATTCTGACAGAGGGACTCCAAACACTTTCTTCGTTTTTCCTTGACGCCATTCATCTGTAAAATAAAGACTTGACCTTTGACCCTTAGATTTTACAAGTTTCATATTTTGTGATTTCGTTGAGTTTGCCTAACCTTTCGGGTCTTTGTTGGATCCAGCCTCAAGGAGCACACTACTTGACATTGATTTTTTCTTGAGGAGGTATGGACGTCTCTTTGGCTTCTCAGCTGGAAGGGTCTCCTTGGCTGTAGAGTTCAAAGTTCAAAGGTCAAGGTCATGAAAAAAAGTGAATGGCATTCATAATCAAGGGGTCAAAAGTTAAATTTTAATGGCCCTACCTTTGGGAGTCCGAATGTTTTCTCCCATCCCAAGTTCACGGAGTCGGATTTGAGCAAGTTCACGAAGGAGATTGAGCTCAATTGGATCTAAGGAGAGGAGACTCCTGGGACTCAAGGTCAGAGTGGCCCCTGACCCCTTGTCCTCCCATACACAGTTGCCCTACAAAATAAAACAAAAATATAAAATTCCAGTCTATATAAAACTCGAACTATCGAAGGTCAAGGTCCTTACATGTGGGATCCACGTGCAATTGAGTGGAGACTCCAGTGGAGGTCCAACACGGCCCCTAAGATCCTGACCCTTGGATGACCCAATTGGAAGTGGTGGAAGATTGATTGAGGTTGAACTCTCTCTTTGTTCAGGTCCTCCAGGTGGACTTGGGAGTGACCTTCCTCCTCCACCTCCATGGAGGATCACACTAGAGGATGACTTGGACTTTTGCATCATGAGGAGTGAGGAGGAGTCAAGGCGTGAGGGGATGACCCGACCTGGACCCTCTTGAAAATTGAGTCCAGGAGAAGGTCCACCACCTCCACTCTGACCTCCACCTCCACCACTAGGTGGACCTACTGAGGTCAGAAGACGAGTAGGTGAATTTGGTGTAGAGACTGAACTAGGAGGAAGGATGAGACCTCCAGATCCTCTTCCAGGGAATTGACCTTGACCCCCTCTTCGCAGAGGTGAATTTGGACTAAGGACTCCAAAGTCAGTTCCCATTGAGGCCAAGGATGCAGAGGATGAACCAGAGTCAAGGGTTCCATGAAGTCCAGAAAATGAGTCCAGACCCTCCCATTCAAGACTTGAGCCAGTGACGGGACAGAGGGTTGAACCACTTGATCCTGGGTTTGGTGAGAAGATGGTCGTCCCTGAACCATTATTGGTTGTCCCTGACCTAGAGCTTATTAGACTCCCTTCTGGTGGAAGGAATTCAATGGATAGCTCACTGAGTCGTCGCCCTGGACTCATCAAGTGTCGGAGGAGAGGAACAAGGGGTTCTCCTGCTTGGAGGCCTACAGAGGAACTTAGGGGTAAGGTCATGGTGGTGGTAGGGTCAAGTCGGTCTGGAACGACCCCTTCAACTGGAAGGATCAAGATCCCTGTCTCACCCTCATCCTTTGGATGACTAGATTTTGAACTTAGTTTATCCTTAGACCTTGACCTTCGTGGTTCTTTGACTTGACCCTTGAATTGAATTGGTGCAGATGGTTTTGGACTCTTATCTTGTGTTTGGACTTGACCTTGACCCTGACCCTGATCCAGGCCCTTCCTCCTCTCATACTCTAATGCTTCCTCTAGTGTCACATTTTTAGATTTGATATCACGGAGGGATCGATCATAATTGACAGTTTTGAAGAGGTCAGGGGGTTCCTTTGAGTCTGGTTTTGAACCCTTTCGGGCTAATCGAAAGTATTTAAGAACAGTATCACCAATGGAGGAGGATGAGGACTCTTCTGACCTTCCACGATCTGACCCTTGACCAGAGTCATCTTCTGGTGGACTTGTTGGGCTTGTGGGTGGAAGGGGATGAGATGCAATCCCAACGTCTCTTCGAAGGATGGCCAATAGCTCATCTGGGAAAGGTTCAGTTTGTGTTCCAATTGAGGTCAACTGAGTTGGTGGGAGGAGGGGTTTTTGTGGGGGAGGTCGTGGGGTCACAGTACTAGAACTACTACTCCCATGATGTTTAAAAAATGAAAGACCTCCAGAGACGAAAGAGGCAAGGGAGGCTGCTGCACTGGATTTTCGTCTTGAACCTACAGTCTCTTCACCTCCTGACCCTGACCTTCCTCCATCACCTGGCTCATGGCCTACATGTTCATCCTCTTCAGAAAGGTCAGAGCTTCCACGAAGTCCTCTAGACTTACTTCCACGACTTCGATCACGAATCATAAAGTCTCCAGGGGTTGATGCTGTTCGGGATAGTGGTACAAGTCCAGGGATCTCTGAGTCTTTGCCTGAGTCTGAATGTTGACCTTGACCTTTTTTTAGGGCTTCCTTTTTTAACTTTTGTTCACGGAGGGGTGGTCCAGCCAGACCTTTGACCTTGGTTCGAGACCATAGGAGAAATTTATTTTGTTTTCCACATTCTTTTTCAAAGAGAGCTTCAGCCTCTGGCGTTGAGGTGGGTTGAGTCGTTGTAGGGTCACCGATGAGGACAGAGGCTGAACAGATGGTTGACCTTGGAATACTATGACGTTTTGGTGGTTCAGGGGCCAGAGGGACAGTGGAGCCTGGATATGAGAGGGACACAACAGAGGTTCGACGGAGTTCAGCACTACTGGGTTGATGGAGCGATGATGGATGACCTCCAGTGGACGTGGGATGGGAATGATGATGATGGTCAGATGAATGACCTGGATGACCGTGACCCTGAGGAGGAGGACCATGAGTCCCATGCCCTTCATGTTCTGGAAGGAGTCCACCCACTGCATCTGTCATGTACCTCCATGTTTTTCGTGTGAGGAGCCATCGTTCTCGTCGTCGTTGATCTGAGTCACCTGGCCTTCGATTCCGACCCCGACCTCCGGTCCCTTCTTTATCCTTCCCTTTTAGGTGTGGACCTCGACCAAGGCTTGGTGAATGGCTTGAAGAACGGGGTCTTCGACCTGAAGCTCCACGGGGAGGCTCTTGAGACTCCATGACTAATTTTGACTTCCTGGGAAGAATCCAAGTTGATCTTTGGAAAAGGAGAGGCCTTGGGTCAATCAAAGGTTAAGTTTGAGGGACTATAAAAATATGTAAACAACATCACAGATCCTACAAATTTAAAGTACAATGAAAAGTGATGAAGGGGTAGTAAATCACTCAAGGGTGGAAACTCAAAAGGTCAAGGGGTGAAGGTCCTCGGGTTTGAGAGGAACCAGGGGGGAATAGCGGAAGAAGAAGAAAATCAAAGAATTCCGAAAACTAAATGAACTGAAGGATGAAATAAGGATTGAGAAAGGAAAAGTGCAAAAATTAGCAAGTGAGTGAAATGAGCGAAAAATCAGGATTGAGCCAGTGTGCAATACAATTTGCAACAAATTTTGCAAATACAAGTAACGTTGAATTAACATTGACAATTTGGCACACAAACACAAGCACATTGCAATGACCATTTGCAATTCCAAACTTTAGGGATCATTCATTTTAATCAGTTCGTTCATACGCTTAGCCTAGTCTCTAAAACGCAGTAATACGGGGGTTAGCTCTTGCAAAAAATATTGTTTTTTTTTAAAACTTAGGACTATTTGTGAAATATAAGCCATAAAAAGGGCTATTGGCGTACATGGGAATTTAGCTATCCGGTTAAAAATGGGGTTAACAATATAGCGTGTAAATCGGATGAGCATGAGTCACTAAATTGAGTTTCGCGTTTGGATGTCACGTTTAACCCCTGCGTTTGAGCGCCGTCTTGCGTTTAGACCTTGCGTTTAAGCCCTACGTCTAAGTCCTGCGTGTGCTTTGCATTTGAGCCTTGCGTTTCAGCCTTGCGGTTAAGCATTTATTTAGAACCCCGCGATTGAGTCCTGAATTTGTAAACTAAGTTTGAACCTAAGTGTTGAGTCTCGCGTTTGCATCCAACGTTGGGCTCAACCGTTAAGCGTTTTGAAACACTTTTGCTTGTTGAGCCATATTTTTTGAAAACAAATATACTGCCTGGAAAAAGTCTTGGAATTGAGTAAATCTCACCATGACCTGATGGTCGAAGTGAATTTCTAAATTTTAGTTTTGGCGTCCCCCTACTCTAAAAATTCGGAATTGACTAAAAATAGAGTTGGAGTTATCTCCCGGCCCGGTTCCAATTCTTAAAAAAACCGGATCATCATCTAAAAATGAAGAGTTTGGTCGTCGGTGTGGCTAAATAAGCTAAATGGGCTCATCATCATCAAAGAGGTCCCAGACACAACAACCAACAACCTCTGAATCCTCCACTTATTGGAACTGGAGGAAATAGACCCGTTTAGGCCCGTGTGGTTGGTGGACGTGGACGGCTGGACCGAGTCCAAATTCAATCATTCCTTTCCGTATCTAAATAGAAATATCTGTCAAGTGTCCCTCCAACGAGTCCGAGTCCGAGTCTTTCATTTTAATAATTTAAAGACTTCTAATTATGTAAGAATTTGCCTTCTTGAGGCATTCTAAGAAACGTATATTTAGAAATTCGGACTTGGTAGGAGTTCGAGTTGTTTTTATTTAAAAACCCAAAAAAGTCGGTTTCTTTATGAAATTCAAATTAAAAACGGATGTTGGAAGAAACCTGTTGTGTAGTTTTTTCATGGTTTCTTCTTAGTTTTGGACCCAAATGGTCCAGTAACCCATAAAAGACCAAGCCTGTGAGCTTGGGCATGAGCAAAAAAATTTCAAGATCCAGATTTTTAAAAAATGCTTAAGAAATACTTCCAGGCACTTATCCTGTGGCTACCTGTTCAAGAATTTGAGATGCTGGATGATGTGGGACTCAAGTTAAAAGTCAAGACTCAATTCTAACCTTGAGCTCAATTCCCACGTGGAATCCTTATAGTTATTGGGTAAAATCAGAGTGGATGGTTTAGAATTTTAGCGGTCATATTCTGTCAATGTAAATCGTTGTAATTTATTTTACATATATTTTTGGGCTGGGTTCACTTTATAATGCTCAGGATTTGTGATTGTCTTGCATTTCAAGGGTAACCCCGTCCACGAAAAATTCCGTTTTATATTGAATTTAAGGAAATAGCAGCATTTAAAATTATCATACGATACCAATGTTTTGTTCCAGGTTGGTATGTTATAGCATGCCACATGGAATAATTGAGAATATAAACTGGTAGAGGTTAGGTTAGAGATAAGTAATTTAATTTGGATCGACAATTTTGAAGTCAAGGTTCAGTGTCTCTATTCACCCATAAAGTTCATTCAAATAATTGAGAGAATGGTCAGTTCTCTCTCAACTCGAATACGGAATAAACTATTTGTTAATATTCTTAATTTTAATCATGACAAAGGTTGACATTATCTTAAATCAAATGTCCCAAATGCTTTTGGTTACCACTCATTTAACTTGTGCTTACAATAGTTAACATCATAATACATAAATGGAAATATCCAAGCATAATTTTAAGTTTCAAAAGTCCTCCACTTCCCTACCTACTCTATTAAGAACTAAAACTTTGGCATTGGCTCATTTCTATTTCTTATTAGTACAGCCCAAAGGCTAGAAGACGGTTCTGAGGTCAACATGTAGGAGAAGTTGAGGTCAGAATTTGGCAAGGTCAAGATAGTGAAGCAGGCCAAGAATCCCAAGTTGGTCGCTGAGGTGGAGAAAGAGATGGGAAAGAGGTTGGCTCTTCTCCACCTCAACATACGCAAGGCCGTGGATGGGGTCAAGGTCAAATATGAACGTCCCTTGCAAAACCTGTAGAAGCGTCCTATGCGTGTACTTGGTTCATGGATAATTAGCATCAGTCATCCTTTTTTGTAAAATTCGGCCAGACAAGTCCTTGATTTTTTGCATTTTTACGTTGTGTTTGGACTCGCTCTATCACTGCATGCATTTTGGGTTATTTCGTATCAGAAGCTTCCTTCTACAGTATCCTTGTTCCTACAAACTCTTTTACGATTCAGGGTCTGGCGCACATCATGGTACCAGCAGCTCCATTGGCTGAATTTGTATTCCTTCACCAACTCTTCCTGTTATATACATAGGATCCTCCCTGTTCCTAGCAGCTCTTTTACGATTCAGGGTCTGGCGCACCTCATGGTATCAGCACCTCCATTGGCTGAATTTGTATTCCTTCACCAACTCTTCCTGTTATTATGGTCTGCGTAGCATTGACCATTATGCATTCGTATTTTCCGTCTGTCCGTCCGTCCGTCCGTCCGTCCGTCAGAAGACACTCTAACTTTTTAACGCTTTCGATTTTCGAAGTGAAACTTTCAGGA